>PVLA01002789.1:0-248058 GCA_004027455.1 Hydrochoerus hydrochaeris | reverse complement strand
TATTTCATTTGTATTTGTTGCTGCATCTTCATTCACATATTTTATTCTTAGGTTATAAATCCTCTTGTCATCTTCTAGCCTTTGTATCGTTGCTTCCTGGTTCCTTGTTATTTTTAAGAGATCCTTCCTTTCACGATCATACTTTGCAAATCTATCTTCAAGTTTTGAAAGTTTGTCTTTAGTTTCTGTTAAAAGGTTTGCCAGGTTTCAATGGAGTTTTTAATTTCCTGATATTCTCTTTGGATCTGTTTCATATATTCTAGATTTTGTTTATATTCTTCATCAAAGGCTTCTCTCCTTTCTCTGGGTTCCTCTATTCTTTCATTTGTGTCTACTTGAGGATTACCCAGGACTTCTTTTACTAATCTTCTTATATCTTGCTTCACCTGAGTTAGAATTTCAGATTTAAATTTGACGATGAGGTCATGGATTATTTCTTTATTTCTGATGAGGCTGTCTCTGACATTACAGGTTTGCTGATCTCAACCTCCTCTGCATTTACCTCTGTTGGACTCACTTTCCCTGTTTCCGCAGTTGGGGACCTTTTGCTCTTTCTCTGTCTTGTCATGTTTCCAGCCCCCTTCAGACAGGTGGGTGGTGAAGGTCTCTGGGCCTTTCGTTTTGCTTACAATTTTTCTGCAGTGCACTTGCTAGGGAAGTACCGCCCCCCCAGTCCACTGCGAATTTGCGAGTCACAGGCTGAGAGCTGGCTCCTCCTCCTACACCAGTCAAGCAATTTATGCTTCAACAAGTTTGTGTGTTCCCTGGGGATGCCACTGGCCCAGAAAAGCCTCATCCCTGGCTACTGGGTTTCAACCAGGGGCGTGGCCCTGCCCGAGCAGATCCCACCAATCTGCTTTGGACTAGGAGTCATCAGCAGAAGCCGCCTTGGGTTTTGATTCAAGCTGGCCCTGCCCAACTCCAAAATGTCGCTGCCCAACTCCTAAATGTTGCCTAGCCAGTCCTCCTGGTTTGGGGATTCCAGCTCCCATCACTCACCAAAGTTCATGCAGCTTGACTGGCTGTTTTCACTCCCTGCCGCAGCGCCTTCTCCAGTGGACAGTCTGGAGCTCACCAACCCCTGCTCTCAGCAGGGCCAAGATCTCAGCTCGATCCTGAGTCACCTGACTTTAAGACGGGCTGGTACAGCGATCGGGGCTTGACCAGCTCCAGCCCTCTGTCCATGCTTCTTTTTCTTCTTTCTTTTTTCTTTTTCTTCTCAGTTTCTTCCTGGGTTGTGAGAATTCCTCTCCTTTTGTCTGGCTTTCTCCAGGTTGCGAGATTCCAACGTCTGAGTTGTTTTTATTTATTTTTTCCTCATAGAGGCTCTCTTGTGCTGCCACTCAGTCGGCCATCTTGCAATCTCCATTTCAAGCTGAAACTCTTTAATGAAGTTGAAAGGTTAGTAATATTCTCAAAGTCATTTCTGGAGGAAGTACTACCCTAATGCCAAAACCAGAGAAGAACCCAACCAAAAAGAGAACCACAAGCCAATCTCCCTAACAAACATAGATGCAAAAATTCTCAGTAAGACACTTGCCAGTAGCATGCAGCAAATAATGAAGCAGATTATACACCATGACCAAGCAGGATTCACCATAGGGTTGCATGGATGGCTCAACAAATGCAAATCAATAAATGTAATACTCCATGTCAATAGAGCCAAAGACAAAAATTATGGTCACCTCATTAGATGCTGAAATATCATTTGACAAAGTCCAACACCCATTCATGATTTAAAAAAAAAAAACTACAGAAATTTGGTATAGATGGCCTTTATCGCAATCAGATAGAGGCCATCTAAGACAAACCAACAGCCAACATCATACTAAGTGTACAAAACTGAAAGCTTTCACTCTAAAATCAGAAATACAACAAAGACGGCCACTATCATCACTCCTATCCAATACAGCTCTAGAAACATTAACTAGAGCAATTAGGAAAAAAAAGAAACAGAATTAGGTTAGGAAAGGAAAAAGTTAAATTATCATTATTTGCAGATTAGATGGTACTCTAAATAGCAGACCTCAAAAACTCCACCAAAACACTGGTAGAGTTAATAACTGAATTCAGTAGTGTAACTGAATACAAAGTCAGTAATCAAAAATCAATAGCATTTCTATACACTAACAACAAACACAACAAACACACTGAGAGAGAAATTAGGGAAACCACACCCTTCACAAAAGCACTGAAAAAAATATTTAAGAATCAATCTAACAAAGGAAATAAAGATCTACATAGGCAAAATTATAGTACTCTGAAAAAGGAGTTCAGAAGAGGATATCAGAAATTGGAAATATATCCCTTGCTTGTGGATAGGAAGAACCAATATAAAATTGTACAGTTTTTGTGCAATGTGAATCAAAATACCATAGCATACCTCAAAGAACTACAGAAAACATTCCTAAAATTCATTTGGAACATGAAGAGATCTAGAGTAGCAAAAACAATCTGAAGCAACAAAGGCAGGGAAGGGGCCATCACAAATCCCTGTCTTAAAATTATACTACAAAGCTACTGACAAAAACAGCATGACACAGGAAAAAAAAAACAGACCTAAAGATCAAAGCTACTAATAAAAACAGCATTGTACTGGAAAAAAAAAGATCAATAGGACAGATTAGAAGATGCAGAAACAATACCAAACACATGCAGCCTCCTTATCTTTGACAGTTTTTTTTTTCTTTCTTCCACACTCACCAGAAGAAAGAAAGCTTCTTTAATAAACAGTACTGGAAAAACTGACTTCCCATTTTCCAGACACTAAAACTACACTCATGTCTCTCATCATTCACTAAACGAAAATTGAAATGGTTCAAAGATTTAAATATCAAAAACACTAAATCTGCTGTAACAGAGGATAGGTAGAACTCTTGAAGACATAAATGTAGGCAAAAATTTCATAAACAAAACCACCTGTACTGGAAATACTACCAAGAATCAATAACTGGGATCTTATTCTATTAAAAAGCTTTTGCAAAGCAAAAGAAATTACCAACAGAGTGAAAGACAACCCACAAAGTGGGGAAAAAAATTTAACCAATTGTCCCTCAGACAAAGGGCTAATATCTAGACCATAAAAAGAATTGAAAAAAATCAGTCCCCTCAAATTTAAAGACCCAATACAAAAATGGGCATCTGATATGATACCCACTTCTCAGAGGAAGAAATACAAACAGCAAATATATCTATGAAAAAAATGTTCAACATCACTGGCCATTTGAAAGATGCAAATTAAGACAATACTGAGATTCCATCTCACCCCACCTCTTATGCTTATTGTCAAGAAAGCAACCAATAATAAATGCTGGCAGGACTATGGGGGAAAGGAACACTTCTTCACTGCTAGTGGGTATGTAGACTGGTGCTACCACTGTGGAAATCAGTGTGGAGATTCCTCAAAACACTAGGATTACAGATCCTGTTTGACTCAGCCATTCCCCTTCTTGATATCTTCCTGGAAGAATTACAAACATTATACCACAGGGACATATATATATCCATGTTTTAGCAGCCTATTTTTTAATAGGCAAATCTTAAAACAACCAAAATGTCCACCAACAGAAAATGGATAAAGATGTGTTTTTTTATACAATGGAGTACTTCTCAGCCAAAAAGAAGGATAACCTTCAGACATTTCTAAGTAAATGAATATACCTTGAGAACATCCTAAGTGAAATAAATTGGATTACATGTGTAAATAGCACATTGTTTCTCTGCTATGAGATACTTAATGTATAAAGTAATGAGCAAAGTGCAAAAAAGGTATTATGCAATAAGAGAAAATTGCTCAAAAGAAAGGGGAACTAGGGAGGGAGTAGGAGAAAAGAAACAAGGAAGAGGGAAAAAGAGTCCATACTCTTAAATGAAAAAAATCAGACACACATGTTTAACTATCACATTGTTTCTCTTATGGGAAACACTGAATGGTTAAATAAGGACCAAAATGTATAGTACACACTAGAAAGCAGTAAGAAAATATTCAAATGAGAAGGGGGATGAAAGATGGGACAGGGGTAAAAAGAATAGAAGCAAGAAAATTGAAACAAAGTTTTGAGCGAGCAGAGCAGCGCACTCTGGCAGAATCCCAGCGCACGGAAAGGGACTTTGAGCTTGCTCCCAGGCGGTAAGACCATGCACTGCATCGGAGACCACCCCAAGGCACACACAGGGACGGGGCCTAACCAGGCCATGCCCAGCAAACACCAAGCAGCGAGCAGGACCTGGAATCCAACCTCAGGCCCTGACCACACGCACTGGCAGAATCACAGCACACAGAAAAAACTTGGAACTTCGCTCCCAGGCAGCAAACCATGGACTATGGCAGATTAATTGTGTCAGTGTGGTGAGTATGCCCCTAAAATAGAGGTATACAGTGGGTAAATACAGCCAGTAGTAAAGCCCCCTGCAACTAACTGTAAGACCTTGCTGAGTCTAAAAAGAGTGTGGGTGACCCTGTCTTACACACAGAAAACATCAGGCAGAGTGAAAATGGCAAAACAGAAAAGCAAAATGCAGTCTTAAACATTTAGTCCACCAGGAGCAAGTTCAGGACACACTGAAATAGAGGCCCCCAAAAGTAACACATCCAGAATCTCTGAAAAGATAACAAGTGAAATAAAAAAAAATAACTCCATGAGGCTATAGAGGAAATCAAATTAGAAGTACTCTCCCATGTAAAGATAGAAATAACAACCTTAGTAAAGGAGTTGCTCAGCGCAGCTAAAGAAGAAATAGAGAAAAAAGTACAGGATCATGGGAAACTGATTGAAACCTTGAATGAACAACATAGAAAACAAGCAGAATTCATGAAACAAACTTAAAGAGACATCCAAGAAACAAAAAATTCTATTGAAAGTGTGCAAAACTGCCTAAATAAAGCTAAGGATAGGATTTGACCTTGAGGGCAGGCTCATAATTAGTGATCAGGAAAGGACAGAACTTTTAAAAATAACAAAGCAAACCAGTATGGCTAGATGAGTTGTAGTTTGGCAGGGCAGGCCTGGAAAAGTTTGGGACCATTGATCCCAGTGGCTGGGTGCCTGCCCAGCCCTCTTGGGTCACTGGACTGCGCTCCAGAGGTTCCGCAGGCTTGAGTGGACTGTGCACGGTGACCTTCATTCAACCAGGGGAGCCAGGCCCGCTGAAAGAGGAGCCAAGCCAGAGCCACACCGCAAGGTGAGTTGCAGCTCACCAGGGAAGGCCCAGAAAAGTTTGGGACCATCAATCCCAGAGGCTGGGTGCTGATCAGCCCCCTTTGGACACTGGACTGGGCTCCAGAGGTCCCGTGGGCTTGAGTGGACTATGCCCAGCAACCTTCATTCAACCAGGGGAGCCAGGCCCACCAAAAGGGGAGCCAGGCCAGCACTGCTGCCGCAGAATGAGTTAGAGCTCACCAAGGCAGGTCCTGGAAAGGTTTGGGAGCATCGGTCCCAGTGGGTGGGACTTCTCAACACAAACAATGAAGTCAAGAAGAGCATGGAGTGAAGTGTTTCAGATCCTAAAGGAAAACGACTTCCAACCCAGACTGATGTACCCTGCAAAACTGTCCTTCAAAATGGATGGAGAAATAAGATACTTCCATGACAAAAAACAGCTGAAGAACTTCATGATCACCAAACCAACCCTACAAAGAATACTAAAAGACATCCTAGATATACATAGGAAAAAACCATTAAGCAAGACAGACAATTAAATAGAATGGAAAGTTAAGATACAACATCAGAAAGATAACATGTCAACAATAAACCAATATATGACATTTATAACCATTAATGTAAATGGCCTCAATTCACCAATTAAAAGAAACAGACTGGCAGAATGGATCAAGAAACAATGTCCAACCATATGCTGTCTACAAGAAACCGATCTAACCCAAAAGGAAACTCATAGACTGAAAGTCAAAGGATGGAAAACAATACTCGACGTAACAGGAACTCAAAAAAAAAAACAGTGGGGGTACCTATTCTGTTTGCAGACCATGTGAACTTCAAACCAAGAATGGTCCAAAGAGAAAAAGAAGGTCACTACATACTAGTTAGGGGAAAACTGCAAGAGTAAAAATAACAATCTTAAATATACATGCACCAAATTCCATAGCACCCAACTACACAAAGCAAGTATTAACAGAAATGAAAAATCAAATAGGCAATAACACAATTATAACAGGAGACATTGACACAAAGGGACAGATCAACTAGACAGAAAATCAGCAAAGAAATAACAAAACTGAATCACACCTGTGAACAAATGGACTTGATAGACATATACAGAGTGTTCCATCCAACAACATCAGAATATACATTCTTCTCAGCAGCACATGGGACATTCTCTAAAACAGACTAACCCACAGAATGTGTTTAAGTAAATGCAAAAGAATTGAAATTATTCCATGTATGTTATCGGATCATAGCACCATGAAACTGGAAATTAATGATAAAAGTAACTGCAAAAACCCCACAAACACATATAAACTAAATAATACACTCTTAAGCAACCAGTGGGTCACAGAGAAAATTAAAGGAGAAATTAAACAATATCTACAAGCAAACGAAAAATAAATACAACTTACCAGAACCTGTGGGATGCAATGAAAGTGGTCCTCAGAGGGAAATTTATTGCACTGAGTTCCCACATTAGGAAAAGAGAATGAACACTAATAAGCAACCAGATATTACACCTCAAACATCTAGAAAAAGAAGGGCAAGCCAAGCCCAAAGCCAAAAGAAGGGAGGAAATTATAAAGATCAGAGCAGAAATTAATGCAATAGAGACTAAGAAAACGATACAAAGAATCCATGAATCAAAGAGTTGGTTCTTTCAAAGCATAAATAAAATTGAAAAGCCCCTAGCCAACCTAATTTTAAAAAGGAAAGAAAAGACTCAAATTCATGCAATGCAGAATGAAAAAGGTGAAATCACCACCTACACTGTGGAAATACAGAAGATCTTCAACAACTATTTCAAAAACCTCCACTCTCATAAGTTCAATAACACAGAAGAAATGGACAGATTCCTAGAAACATACAAACCACCAAAGCTGGATCAAGAAGATGTAAAACTGCTGAATAACCCAATTTCTATCAATGAAATTGAAAATGTAATAAAATCCCTACCAACAAAGAAGAACCCAGACCCAGATGGATTCACTGCAGAATTTTACAAGAAATACAAAGAAGACTTAATGCTGACATTACTCAAACTCTTCAATGAAATTGAAAGGGAAGCAATTCTCCCTAAGTCATTCCTGGAAGTAAATATCACTCTAGTACCAAAACCTGAACAAGACCCAACTAAAAAAGAGAACTACAGGCCAATCTCCCTAATGAATATAGATGCAAAAATTCTCAATAAAATATTGGCAAACAGGATGCAGCAAATCATCAAGGAAATTATACACCATGAACAAGTGGGATTCATCCCAGGCATGTAGGGATGGTTCAACATACGTAAATCAATAAATGTAATCCACCGTATCAATAGAGCCAAAAGCAAGAATCACACAATCATTTCTATAGATGCAGAAAAAGCTTGTGATAAGATCCAACACCCACTCATGATAAGAACCTTACAGAGAACTGGAGATGGTCTTTACCTCAATATGATAAAGGCCATCTACGACAAACCAACAGCCAGTGTCATATTAAATGGCCAAAAACTGAAAGCCTTTATCTTAATATCAGGCACAAGACAAGGATGTCCCTTATCACTGCTTCTATTCAATATAGTACTGGAAATACTAGCCAGAGCAATTAGACAAGAGAGAGAAATAAAAGGTGTAAAGATAAGAAAAGGAGAACTTAAATTATCATTCTTTGCAGATGACATGATACTCTACATAGAAGACTCCCAAACCTCTGTTGAAAGACTGCTAGATACAATAAATAAATTCATCAGTGTAGCTGGATGCAAAGTCAATGTTCAAAAATCAATAGCATTCCTATACACTAACAACAAAATCATCAAGAGAGAAATAAGAGAAGCCACACCCTTCAGACTAGCATCCAAAAAAATGAAATACTTAGGAATTAATCTAACAAAAGATGTAAAACAGTTGTACAGGGAAAATTATAACACTCTGAAAAAAGAAATCAAAGAGGACCCGAGAAAATGGAAAGACATCCCTTGTTCATGGATAGGAAGAATAAATATTGTGAAAATGCCCATTCTTCCAAAATTGTTTTACACATTCAATGCAATCCCAATGAAAATACCACTAACATACCTCATAGATCTAGACAAATCACTCCTAAAATTCATCTGGAACCAGAAGAGACCTAGAATAGCAAAGGCAATTCTAAGCAGCAAAGCCAAGGCAGGAGGCATCACAATCTCTGACTCAAAGTTATACTACAAAGCTACTGTAATAAAATCAACATGGTATTGGAATAAAAAAAGACCTCAAGATCAATGGAATAGATTAGAAGATACAACTACAAACACACTCAGTCACCTTATCTTTGATAAAGGGGCCAAGCATGTTCACTGGAAGAACGACAGTCTCTTTAATAAATGGTGCTGGAAAAACAGGCTATCCCTATGCCAAAAACTAAAATTAGACCCATGCCTATCACCATGTACTAAACTAAAATCCAAATGCATCAAAGATCTAAATATTAAAACAGAAACACTAAATCTGTTGGAAGACAAAGTAGGTAAAAATCTTGAAGACATAGGGCTAGGTAGAGAATTCATGAACAAGAACCAAACTGCAAAGGAAATACTTCCCAGAATCAATAACTGGGATCACATCTTATTAAAGAGTTTCTGCATGTCCAAAGAAATCTCCAGCAGAGTAAAAAGAAAACCCACAAACTGGGAAAAAAATCTTAGTGAACTGTCCCTCAGACAAAGGACTTCTGTCTAGAACTTATAAAGAATTTTTAAAAATCAGACCCCCGAAATTCAAAAACCCAACCCAAAAATGGGCATCTGAGATGAACACACAGTGCTCAGATGAAGAAATACAAATGGCAAATGAATACATGAAAAAATGTTCATCATCATTGGTCATTAGAGAAATGCAAATTAAAACCACGCTAAGATTCCATCTCACTCCAGAAAGAATGGCCAGGGTCAACAAAAATACTAACAACAAATGCTGGAGAGGCTGTGGGGAAAAAGGAACTCTTCTGCATGGTGGTGGGAGTGTAGACTATGCAACCACTGTGGAGGTCAATTTGGAGATTCCTCAAAAAGCTGGGGTTGGAGGTCCCATTTGACCCAGAGCTATTCCACTCTTAGGCATGTTCTCAGAAGATCTGAAAACATCTTACCACAGTGATATATGTGTACCCATGTTTATAGCAGCACAATTTGTAATAGCCAGATGTTGGAAACAACCTCAGTGCCCATCAACTGAGGAATGGATAAAAAAAATTGTGGTACTTTTAAACAATAGAGTACTACTCAGCTATAAAGAATGATCACAATGAGATATTTATAAATAAATGGAGGCTACTTGAATCTATACTCATAAGTGAAATAAATCAAACTCACATTTATAAATACTGTATAGTCTCTCTAGTGTAAGAAATGGTAAGAGTACAGAAGATTTTATGGTAATTATGGTTCACCATTATACTGCACTGAGGTCTTATGTTTTCATTCATTGGTTGGAATGGTTTTATTCTGTTTTGTTTGATCTTAATATATGTGATGGTATGAATACTTACTTTGAAGGTAAGACAATACAGCAGCCAGTGTTGATTTAATATCATCTTGCGCTTAAGTCCTACCATGCTCTTGTTTTTCTATTACCATTGGTTCTATCATGTTGTGTCTTATTGGATTTTAATATGTATGATAGTATAAACAAAATTTTTATGGAAAATGAGATAATATAGTAGCCACTGTTCATCTTTGGTTATCTGGTTCTGAATGTCTTGCAATACTTTCTTTCTCTTGAGTGGTTTTATTCTATCTTGTTATGTTTGACATTGTTGTGTGTAAAGCTAAGCTCAACTATTTCAAAGAAAGAGACATTATGATAGCTAATGTTAATATCCAAGTGTCTTGTTGTGAAGTGCTGCGTTGCTTACATTGTTCTGTTCTGATCTGCTTAGATCTGTCCTCTTTTGTTCTCTTTAAAATGAAAAAACATTAAAAAAAAACAAAAAAAAAAGCAGCATGAAATGACAATCCAGAAGCTTCATGATGATGCAAAGAGTAACAATATAAGATTAATGGGCATTAGTGCAGATCCAGGAGTCAATGTAAATGACATACATATTCACAGAATAGCACAAAATTTCCCAAACATGGGGAAAGAATCTAATATGCAGATAAGTGAGGCATACAGAATGCCAAACAGTCACAATCAACATAAATCCACACCCAGACACATAATAATTAACATCTCAGACGTACAGCATAAAAACAGAATACTAAAAGCTGTCAGAGAAAAGACACAACACATCTATCAAGGAAAGCCCACTAGAATCACAGCAGACTTTTCAGCATAAACCCTCAAGTCAAGAAGAGCTTGGAGTGAGATATTTCAAGCCCTGAAGGAAAACAACCTTCAACCCAGACTGATGTACCCAGCAAAACTTTCATTCAAATTTAATGGAAAAACAAGATACTTCCATGACAAAGAACAACTGAAGAAATTCACATCCACCAAACCAAACCTAAAAAAAGTACTGAAAGACATACTAGACAGAGATAAAAATGACCACAATCCCCAAATATAACAACAGAAAGAAACCACCAGGTAGGATAAGCAATTAAATAAGGGGAAAAACAGAAAGCAAACAACTGGAACATAACAAGGCAAAGTCAAGCCAGTCAGTGATATCCATAAATGTAAATGGCCTCAATTCACCTATAAAAAGAAATAGATTGACAGAATGGATCAAGAAACATGATCCCACAATATGCTGTAAACAAGAAACACATCTGACCCAAAAGGAAACTCATAGATTAAAAGTCAAAGGATGGAAAACAGCATTGCAGGCAACAGGAACCCAGAAAAAAGCAGGGGTAACTATTCTATTTGCAGACAACTTGAACTTCAAACCTAAAATGATTAAAAGAGATAAAGAAGGTCACTACATACACATTAGTGGAAAAATTCAAGAGAAAGAACTAACAATTATAAATATATATGCACCAAATACAGGAGCACCTAACTATGTAAGACAGACACTAATGGACATGAAAAACCAAATACACAAGAACACATATAACAGGGGATCTTAACAGCCCATTGTCACAAAGAGATAGATCAACTAGACAAAAAGTCAGCAAAGAAATAACATAACTGAATCATACCTGTGAGCAATTGGACTCAGTTGATGTTTACAGAGTATTCCGTCCAACCACAACAGAATACACATTCTTCTCAGCTGCACATGGGACATTCTCCAAAACAGACCATATATTATTCCATAAAACATTCTTAAGTAAATACAAAGGTACTGAAATCATACCATGCATAATATCTGACCATAGCACACTGAAATTGGAAATCAATGACAAAAGAAATCGCAAAACCTGCACAATTACATGGAAATTAAATAACAACCTTTTGAACAACCAGTGGGCTACAGATGAAATTAAAGAAGAAATAAAGCAATACCTACAATTCAATGAAAATACAGAAATAACATACTGTAACCTGTGGGATGCAATGAAATTAGTCTTAAGAGGGAAATATATAGCAATAAACTGTCATATCAAGAAAACAGAATGAGCACAAATAAGCAACCTAATGCTCTATAGCAAGCTTCTAGAAAAAGAAGAGCAAGCTAAACCCAAAGCTCATAGAAGAGAGGAAATTATAAAGATTAGAGCAGAAATCAATGCAATTGAAAATAAAAAATAATACAAAGAATTAGTGAATCAAAGAGCTGGATTTTTGAGAGAAAAAACAAAATTGATGAACCCCTAGCTAACCTTGTCAAGAGAAAGAAAGAAAAAAACCCAAATTCATACAATAAGAACTGAAAAGGGGGAAATTACTACAGATCCCATGGAAATTCAAAAGATCATGAATACCTACTTTCAAAATCTCTACTCATATGGAGTGGAAAACACGGAGAAAATGGACAGATTTCTACAAACATATGAACTACCAAAGCTTAACCAAGAAGATACAGCAATTTTAAACAACCCAATATTAGCTATTGAAATTGAAAACATAATTAAAAACTTACCAACAAAGAAAAGCTCAGGTCCTGATGGATTCACAGCTGAATTCTATAAGAAATTTAGAGAAGAGGGCTGGGGATTTAGCTCAGTGACATAAGCACCTGCCTTGCAAGCACATGGTCATGAGTTCGATCCCCGGTACCGATTTAATTAAAAAAAAACAACAGTTGACAGAATGGATCAAGAAACATGATCCCACAATATGCTGTAAACAAGAAACACATCTGACCCAAAGGAAAAAAAAACAAATTTAGAGAAGATTTGATGTCAATACTCCTTAAACTCATCAATGAAATTGAGAAGAAAGCTATTCTCCCTAAATTATTCATGGAGGCAAGTATTACTCTGATACCAAAACCAGAGAAAGATCCAACCAAAAAGGAGAACTATAGGCCAATCTCACTAATGAATATTGATGCAAAGACTCTCAATAAAATACTGGCAAACAGAATGCAGCAAATCATCAAGAAGATTACACATCACAACCAAGTGGGGTTCATTCCAGGAATGCATGGATGGTTTAACATGCACAAATCAATAAATGTGATACACCACATCAACAGAGCCAAAAACAAAAACCACATGGTCATCTCAATAGATGCAGAAAAGATTTTGATAAAGTCTAACACATGTTCAATATAAAAAACCCTTCAGAAACTTGGAATACACAGTGTCTACCTCAACCTTATAAAGGCTATCTATGACAAACCAACAGACAACATTATACTAAATGGACAAAAATGGAAAGCTTTCACTTTAAAATCAGGAACAAGACAAGGAGGTCCACCATCACCACTCCTTTTCAATATACTTCTGGAAACACTATCCAGGGCAATCAGACAAGAGAGAAAAATAAAAGGAATAAGGATAGGAAAGGAAGAAGTTAAATTATCACTATTTGCAAATGACATGATACTCTCTATAGAAGACCCAAAATACTCCATTAAAAGACTACTAGAGGTAATAAACAAGTTCAGCAGTGTAGCTGGATACAAAGTCAATGCTCAAAAATCAATAGCACTCCTGTACACAAACAAAAAACTCACTGAGAGAGAAATTATGGAAATATCACTCCTTACAATAACATCTTAAAAAATAAAATACTTAGGAATTAACCTAACTGAAAATGTAAAAGACCTGTATACTGAAAATTATACTACGCTGAAAAAGGAGACTGAAGAGGATATTAGAAAATACAAGGATATTACTTGATCTTGGCTAGGAAGAAACAACATTGTGAAAATGGCCATACTCCCCAAACTGTTATACAGATTTAATGCAATCCCAATCAAAATACTATTGACATACCTCACAGATCTAGAGAAAACACTCCTAAAATGCATTTGGAAACAGAAGAAACCTAGAATAGCAAAGGCAATTCTGGGCAACAAAGGCAAGGCAGGAGGCATCACAATTCCTGACTTGAAACAATACTATAAAGTCACAGTGATAAAATCAGCATGCTACTAGCAAAGAAATAGACTTGAGGATCAATGGAACAGATTGGAAGATGCAAGCACAACTACAAAGACACTCAGCCACCTGATATTTGACAAAGGGGCTAAATATGTCCACTGGAAGAAGGATAGCCTCTATCATAAATGGTGTTGGAAAAATTGGCTCTTCACATTCTGAAGACTGAAACTAGATCCATGCCTATCACCATGCACAAAACTAAAGTCTAAATGGATCAAAGACCTAAATATTAAAACAGAAACACTGAATCTACTGGAAGACAAGGTAGGTAGAAGTCTTGGAGACATGGGGGTAGGCAGAGAATTCATGAACAAAACACAAACTGCATGGGAAACACTTCAAAGAATCAACAACTGTGATCTCATATTATTGAAAAGTTTCTGCACTTCAAAGGAAATCACCAACAGAGTGGGAAAAAATTTTAACCAGCATCCCCTCAGATGAAGGACTTGTGTCCAGAATATATAAAGAATTGAAAATCATCAAGCCCCCCAAATTCAAAGACCCTCTCCAAAAATGGGCATCTGAGATGAACACACAGTTCTCAGAGGAAGATATACAAATGGCAAATAAATACATGAAGAAATGTTCACCATCACTGGTCATTCAAGAAATGCAAATTAAATGCAACATTGAGATTTCACCTCACTCTGGAAAGAATAGCTGCCAACAAGAAATCAACTGATAACAAATGTTGGTGAGGCTGCAAGGGAAAAAGGAACACTGCTCCACTGTTGGTGGGAATGTAGACTGATGCAACCACTATGGAAATCCATATGGAGAATTCTCAGAAGACTAGGATTGGAAGCTCCATTCAATCCAGCTGTCCCCCTCCTGGGTATTTTCCCAGAAGAACTAAAAAGTTTATATCACAGTGATATATGTAACCCATATTCATAGCAACACAATTTGCAATAGCTAAATCTTGGAAACAACCAAGATGCCCATCAACCGCAGAATGGATGAAAAAGATGTGGTATTTTTATACAATGGAATATTACTCAGCTTAAAAAAGGATGATCTTGAGGCCTTCATAGGTAAATGGAGACAAGTTGAGACTATCCTCATTAGTGAAATAAATAATAATCATATTTATAAATATCACATTGTGTCTCTAGTGTAAAAAGTGATAATAACTATATGAGTAATAAAACCCAAAATGTGCAATTGCTATTGTAAAAAAGAGAGGAAAAGAAAGTCCTCTAAGGGATCAGTTGCATCAGTCTCAGGGATATAACTGCATGTATGAGTGTGTAAAATAGATGACCATATTGCTTAATCTTTGTTGGATCTTTGAGCAGAACTGTTTATAGTCTCACTGTTTGAATGTCTACTATGTATCCTTTAATTTTGTAACTTGAACAACTACATCCAAGATGACAATATGTCATTTATCAACAAGTGATTTCTTAGTGTTTTTTCTCTTTTTTTCTTTTAGAATTCTGTATTGTTGCTACCCTTTTTTCTGTTTTGCTTTTTTTCTCTTTAAATAAAATTTTTAAAATGTGTAACTGCTATTGTAAAAAAAGAGGAAATAAGAAGTGCTATAAAAGATATAACTGCATGTATATTTAAGTGTGTAGGATTGATAAACATATTTCTAAGTTCTTGTTGGATTGTTGAACAGATCTGTTTGCAGTCTCACTGCTTGAATGTCCACTTTGTATGCTTTAATCTTGTAACTTGAACAACTATTTCTAAAAGGACAATATGTAATTTACCAACTAGTGATTTCTTACTGTTTATCTTTTTTTTAATTCTGTAATATTTTTACCCTTTTTCTGGTTTTTTTTCTCTTTAAATACAAATTTTAAAAATGGAAACAAAGTTTTTGTAAATAATGAGGCAAAGAGGGGTTGAAGGGAGGACACAGGTTCAGGGAAAAAAGAATCAAGAAATATCACGTACAGATAAAAACTTCCTCTAATAATGTGGTCATTATCTCTAAAATATATCAATAAAAATAAGAAGAAAAGCAAAAATTATAAACAAAGGTCACAATACAATATCTGTGAATCATATGTCCAACAAAGAACTTGCATGTAGAACAAAGAAACAAATAGAATAGGAACTGTAACCAGAATTTTTACCTGGGCAACTAACAAACTGAAGTATACCGCCTGGAAAGAATCTTCTGCTACAAAGTGAAAGACATACACAGACAGACAGACAGACACACACACACACACACACACCCTATATATAACCAGGCATGATGATATATGCTTGTAATTCCAGCACTCTGGGGAGCTAAGGAAGGAGGATTACAAATTTAAGTAGTGCCTGAGAAATTTACTGAGAAGCTCTCTCAAAATTAAAATATATATATATGGCTAAGTATGTACCTCAGTGGAAAGGCCTTGGGTTCAAAGACCCAACCAAAAAAGAGAACTACAGGCCAATCTCCCTAATGAACATAGGTGCAAAAATTCTCAAAATATTGGCAAACAGAATGTAGCAAAACATCAAGAAGATTATATACCACAACCAAGTGGGATTCATTTCAGGAATGTAGGGATGGTTCAACATATGCAACATATGCAAATCAATAAATGTAATGCACCATATCAATAGAGCCAAAAGTAAGAATCACATGATCATTTCTATAGATGCAGTAAAAGCTTTTAATAAGGTCCAACACTCAATCATGGTAAGAACCTTACAGAAAACTGGAATACAGAAAATTGGAATAGATATTCTTTACTTCAATATGACAAAAGCCATCTATGACAAACCAAAAGCTAGCATCATATTTAACAGCCAAAAACTGAAAACCTTTACTCTAAAATCAGGAACAAGACAAGGATGTCCATTATCACCACTTCTATTCAATATAGTGCTGGAAATACTAGCCAGAGCAATTAGACAAGAAGGAGAAACAAAAGGAGTAAGGATAGAAAAAGAAGTTAAATTATCATTATTTGCAGATGACATGATACTCTACAGAGAAGATCCCCAAAACTCCATTGAAAGACTCCTAGGTATAACAAATAAATTCAGTAATGTAGCTGGATACAAAGTCAACACTCAAAAATTAATAGCATTTCTATACACAAACAACAAACTCACTGAGAGGGAAATAAGAGAAGCCACACCCTTCACAATAGCATCCAAAAAAATGAAATACTTAGGAATCAATCTAGCAAAAGAAGTAAAAGATCCATTTGGGGAAAATTATAATACCCTGAAAAAAGAAATTGAAGACTATCTCAGAAAATGGCATTCCTTGTTCATGGATAGGAAGTAAAAATATTGTGAAAATGGCCATTCTCCCAAAATTTTTATAAAGACTTAATGCAATCCCAAACAAAATATTACTAGCATACCTCACAAATCTAGACAAATCATTCCTAAACTCATCTTGAACTAGAAAAGATCTAGAATAGCAAAGGCAATTCTAAGCAACAAAGGCAAGGCAGGAGGCATCACAATCCCTGACTTGAAATTATACTACAAAGCTACTGTAATAAAATCAACATGGTACTGGAATAAAAATAGACCTGAAGATCAATGGAATAGATTAGAAGATACAACTACAACTACAAACACACTCAGCCACCTTATCTTTGATAAAGGGGCCAAACACATTCACTAGAAGAAAGATAGTCTCTTTAATAAATGGTGCTGGAAAAACTGGCTCTCCATGTGCTGAAAACTAAAACTAGACCCATGCCTGTCATGATCTACTAAACTACAGTCAAAACAGATCAAAGATCTAACTATTAAAACAGAAACACTAAATCTGGAAGACAAAGTAGGTAGAAATCTTAAAGACATAGGGGTAGGTAGAGAATTCATGCACAAAAATCAAACCACACAGGAAATACTTACAGAATCAATAACTAGGATCTCATCTTTTTAAAATTTTTTGCATGTCAGAAGAACTCTCCAACAGAGTAAAAAAGGAAACCCATGAATTATGAAAAAAAAATCTTAGTTACTGTCCCTCAGACAAAAGACTTATGTCTAGAACATATAAAGAATTTTTTAAAAATCAGACCCCAAAATTCAAAGATCAAATCCAAAAATGGGCATCTGAGATGAACACACAGTTCTCAGATAAAGAAATACAAATGGCAAATAAATACATGAAAAAATGTTCAGTATCATTGATCATTAGAGAAATGCAAATTAAAACTACACTGAGATTCCATCTCACTCCAGAAAAAATGGCCAAGATAAAGAAAACTACCAACGACAAATGCTGGAGAGGCTACAGAGGAAAAAGGAACTCTTCTGCACTGTTGGGGGAAGTGTAGACTGTACAACCACTATGGAGGTCAGTGTGGAGATTCCTCAAAAAGCTGGGGTTGGAAGTCCCATTTGACCCACCTACTCCAATTCTGGACATATTCCCAGAAGAAATGAAAACATCATATCACAGTGATATATGTGCACCCATGTTTATAGCAACACAATTTGTAATAGCCAGATCTTGGAAACAACCTAAATGCCCATCAACTGAGGAATGGGTAAAAAAGATGTGATATTTTTATACAGGGGGTACTACTCAGCTATAAAGAATGGTAACATTGGGCCAGAGATTTAGCTCAGTGGTATAAACTCCTGCCTGGCAAGCACAAGGTCATGAGTTCAATCCTGGTACCAAAAAAAAAAAAAATCATAACATTGAGATATTTATAAATAAATGGATGCAACTTGAGACCATACTCATAAGTGAAATAAATCAAACTCACATGTGTAAATACCATATAGTCTCGCTAGTGTAAGAAATGGTAAGAGTACATAAGATATAAAATCCTCAATAAATACAGTGAAAGGGTAATCTGCTCAAAGGGGTAAAAAATTACATCTCAGGGAAAAGGAAGAAAAGGAAAAAAGAAGGGAAAAGAAAAAATGTCTAAATTTGTATAAGCACACGTAGGATAGCTAAGATGATTGTGCTACAAATACTATTAGTTTGTAGAACAAAACAGTTAACATTCACAGGATTGGAACAATTTTGCATGTCTGTGTCTGGTGATCTGAGTAACTCTTGAAGATCACTTTGTAAAATAACCTTAGTTATGTTCCTACCACCTTGTTTTGAAAGTCTATATTGGGGCTGGGGATTTAGCTTAGTGACATAAGTGCCTGCCTGGCAAGCACAAAGTTGTGAGTTTGATCCCCAGTATTAAAAAAACAGAAGAAAAAAAGTTCTGAAGGCCTATATCATCATTGTTTGGGGCTCTTTGCTATTGTTATTTATTTGTCTTCTTTGTTTCTTGTTTTTCTAGTAATCTGTTTTGTTTTGTTTTTCCCTCTAATACAACAAGGACAGGTTTACATGTAGAGGCTTATACAAGGTTAGAACTTCTCCTAAACAGTTTATGAAAACTGATTATATTATGCATGATAAAATGAACAGCTACTTTGAAGAAAAAAAGATATTATGGTATCCATTGCTGATTTCCTATTGTCATGCTGTGAAATCCAGTAATGCCATTATTCTTTGTTCAGAGTGATTTTAGTCTGTTTTGTATTGTTTAATTTCAACATACATGAAGGTACAGACAGCTACTTTGAAGAGAACAAGAGACATTACAGTAGCCATTGTTGATTTTCCTATTGTCTGGTCTTGAAGGCCTGCAATGCCTTCATTACTCTGTTCTGACCAGTTTTATATTTTTGTTTTGTATGAATTCATTGTATGTGAAGATATATGCAACTATTTAGAAGAAAACAAAAGACATTATGTTAGCCATTGTTGATCTCTTGTTGTCTTGCTTTGAAAGCTGTGTCACATTGGTTTCTTCTGATCTGCTTTTTTCTGTTTTATGTTTAGTTTTATCCTCTTTAAAAATAAATAAAAATAATTTTTTAAAAAGAAGGAAGGGAGAAATAGAAGAGAGGGAAAGAAACAGGGAAGATAGCAAAGAGGGCAAGATGGACAGAGGGAGGGAGGGAAGAGCAACATGACTCATAAGTGGCTTCAAAATAATCCACCACGTACATACACAGTAACATTCAGGCTTGTTCCCTTTTTTGTGTGTTGTAAGCAACATATAATGAATCTCTTTAGGAAAAATTATACTGTTTGACAGGCCTGGGCAGAGTGCAGAGCGCTGGGTGCAAGGGAGGCACTGCCAGAGCGCTGGGTTGCTCAGGTCAGAGTGGGGCAGAGGAGGATATGAGCAGGATCAGAGCAAGAAGGCAGAGCAGGCAGTTCCTCTGCAGTCTACTGCTTTCCTAATTTGTCTCAACCATACTCTGAGCACAGAAAAGAAGGAGGTGGTGGGGCTGTGTGAATGGGTGTGGAGTGATGACACAAGGAGTGACTCCAAATTTGCATGTACTGGAACTCAAGTGCACACAGCTGCTGAAAATGTTCACACCACCACAACTGTTCACATTCATTCTGTCATCATCATCCCACATTTTGACAAGAGGAAGCAATGAGTAGAAATTTCTCCAAAGCAGCTGTCTGCAGCCTCAACAGGGGCAGAGAGGTTGGCTGAACTAATAGGTTACCCCAAGAAAGTCGGAGGCTGGTATCATTCCCATCCTCCCATTACCATTTGGCCTTCACATGTTGAGTTCACACACAAGCCATGCACCAGATGATGGATCAAGATTTTATGGGTCTTTTTCCTGTTTCATGGAGGATAAAAACACAAAGAATGGCTAGTTACAGCAATGTTGAGTACTATACAAGTTTCTATACGTTTACTCTCCCTTTTTCTTCTCAACTCCTTCAAAGTTAGTAACTAAAGGCTCATACTTACTGCCCACCTACTGAAATGCAAACCAAGATGATCCCTTCATGCTTTCTTCTGTCCTCAAACTGTCAGCACCTCCTCCCTCTCTTAGTGCATCACTGTGTTGGTTACTTTTCTCTTGTTGCTGAGACAAAATACCTGATGCCCAAAACTAAGGAAAGTCCAGTGTATTTAGCTCACAGTTTATGGAAGTTTCAGTCCATAATCTGCTGGGTCCAAGGCAGAGAGGCTCATGGCAGAAAGCAACAGTTCAAGGCAGTGGAATATACCAAAAGCAACAAGAGCAAAAAGGGAGGAGCATGGAGGGGAGACTCTTTCTGTTCCTCGTATTGTATGTAGGTTACTCACTTATGGAGGTGCAGCACCCATGCTCATAATCCAGCATTGGACTGTGAATCAATCACAAATTCTAGATGTCTGCCCCATGACTGCATGATGCTTTAGGGTGACATCTAAACACAAAGTGTAACAGTCACCTTGCAATGACAGCCAGAAGAGACCATATACCCTGGCTTTACCTGTACTAAAAGCAAGCAATTCATGTTCCCACCTAAGGCCAGATCCTCTATTTATGTGCTGCTTCTACCCTTTCATTTGCTCAATGACACAGTCCCATCAATTCTTCTTTCTCTCCTGTGTCAGAGATTCTTCCCATCAGGGTATGTATTATTATTTTCCCATCTTAAAAAAACAGAAACAGAACAAGCTGGTGCCACTCCAGAGTGAGAACTATTGGTGTTTCCTGAGCTCTGCATCATGTTGGAACTTGGGGTGCTGGGAGAACAGGCAGCCTGCTCACCCCCTGGTAAGTGGCTGGGGGCCTGCTGGTGCACAGGCTATGAATCAGACATTATTGATCTACCACAACCACCACCATCCCCCGTTAGCAAGTGGGAGCCGGAGGTCTGAATACCTCTTGGGAGGACAAACATATGCAGTGTGACAAGTAAGAGGGATTTCCTTCTACCATCTCTTTGAAGGCAAATATTTTTATCACTGTTTTGCTCAGTTCTGATTAATGGTACTACTCTATTCAATATTCTGTTTTTATAAGTACGGTATTTCCTTCCATTTTGCTCTACCTGACTGAAAGAACAGCTAATGTGAACAGAACAGGATGTACTATTGTGCCTATTGCTGGTGTCCTGGTGACCTGCTGTGAGGTTCTGTGCCAATTTCACTGCATTGCCTCGCATGGGTTTGTTCTGTCTTCTTCTGCTGTATTTTGCTACCTTCAAAAAAAAAAAAGTAGATAGCAAAGTAACAAAATACCTCCAAAAAACTCCCACCAAAGCTGATCCATGGGGCATAGATGAGGAGAAACTCAAAAACAAACAACAGAATAATATAAGGTGATTAAAAAGTAAATAACAACAACAAAACAAGTCAATAAGGTTACTGAGCAACCTGAAACAGGATATAACTAAACAGACAATGGACTTAAAAAGCAAAAGGAGGAAAAGAAAGTGCTCTAAAGGATATAACTGCATTTATCTTTAAGTGTGTAGGATTGATAACCATGTTGCTAAGTTTTTATTGGATCATTGAACAGAACTGTTTGCAGCCTCACTGATTGAATGTCTACTTTTTATGCTTTAAGTTTGTACCTTGAACAACTATGTCTAAGAAGACAATATGTAATTTATCAACTAGTGATTTCTTACTGTTTATTTTTTTGAAACTCTGTGTTGTTTCTATCCCTTTTTCTGTTTTCCGTTTTTTCTCGTTAAATTTTAAAAAAAGAAAAAGACAGAAACAGGTCCACTACCATTTGGACACTTGCTTCCCTCAGGTGACCAGCATGGGCAGGGAGAAACACCCAGATATGCCCCATGCACCTGCAGGCCACCATTGGAGATGTTTCCCATTGGCAGCCAGCACAGGCCAGGAAAATCAGACAAACATACCTCTGTGTCCCTGGTATAGCCACGCAGCCTGAGAAAAGAAGCGACTCCACCACAATATACCCATGGCCATCAGGGAAGCCTCAGTGTAGCCAAGCAGATCTGGAGAAGACTGCCCCATGCCCCTCTGCCTGCTCAGGAGCCTGGGTTTGGAGAAACTCAGGTGTCTGGCCCATCCCCCTACACTATGAATGGGTAGCCAACATGGGAAGCACCTGGGACCCCATAATCTGCTCATCTGGAGGAACCCAGGCAAATGTCAAAACAAAGGAACAAAAGGCAATCTCAGACCCTAAGCCCAAATAGAACAAATCCAGGAAGCATGGGTATGGAAAAAAGTGGAAGTTTCACACCTGAAATTTCTGGGATGATGGCAACTGAAGTGGAAACTACTTCATGAGGCTGTAAAAGAAATCAGATCTGAAATAATAGCTCAAGTAGAAGAAATGACAAAAATAATAAAAGTGTTGATGAGCATATCTAAAGACATAGATTTTAAAAAGAGAGAGAATCATAGGAGAATGAGAGAAACCTTGAATCAATAATATAGAGAAGAACTAGAATGCATGAAACAAATACAAAGTGCTATCCAGGAATTCCCAACTCCTCTGAAAGCTAGAAAAACCATTTGAAAGAAATAAAAGATAGACTTCCAGACCTTGAAGGCAGGATGGCAGTTAGCAATAGTGAAAGAAAAGATCTCGTAAAAGTAAGAAGGAATCAGGAAATAACAATTCAATGGCTGCAAGAAGACACAAAGAAAAACAAAGAGTGATAGGTGGGATTCCTGAGCTCTGCATCATGTTGGAACTCTGGGTGCTGGGAGAACAGGCAGCCTACTCGCCGCCCTGGTAGGCAGCTGGGGGCCTGCCAGTGCACGGGCTAAGGATCAGACATCGATCCATCCTCCCCACACCGTTAGCAAGTTGGCACCGGTAGTCTGAGTATCTCTTGGGAGGATGAATGTATGCATCGTGGCAAATAAGGGGGATTTCCTTCTACCATCTCTTTGAAGGCAAATATTTTTATCACTGTTTTGCTCAGTTTTGATTAATGGTACTGCACAATTTAATATTCAGTTTTTATAAGTTCGATATTTCCTTCTATATTCCTCTAGCCGATTGAAAGGACAGCTAATGTGAACAGAATGGGATGTACTGTTGTGCCTATTGCTCATGTCCTGGTGATCTGCTGTGAGGTTCTGTGCCAATTTCACTGCACTGCCTCGCAAGGGTTTGTTCTGTCTTGTTCTGCTGTATTTTGCTACCTTCAAAAAAAAAAAGTAGATAACAAAGTAACAAAATACCTCCAAAAAACTCCCAAATCCACCAAAGCTGATCCATAGAGCATGGATGAGGAGAAACTCAAAAACAAGACAACAGAATTATATAAGGTGATTAAAAAGTAAATAACAACAACAAAACAAGTCAGTAAGGTACTGAGCAACCTGAAACAGGATATAACTAAACAGATAATGGACTTAAAAAGTGAAAAGAAGAAAAGAAAGTGTTCTAGAGGATATAGCTGCATGTATGTTTAAGTGTGTAGAATTGATAACCATGTTGCTAAGTTGTTACTGGATCACTGAACTTCTTTGCAGTCTCACTGTTTCAATGTCCACTTTGTATGCTTTAATTTTGTAACTTTAACAACTATGTCTAAGAAGACAATATGTAATGTATCAACTAGTGATTTCTTACTGCTTATTTTTTTTCTGAAATTCTGTATTGTTTCTACCCTTTTTCTGTTTTGCTTTTTTCCTCTTTAAATAAAATTTTTAAAAAAGAGTGATAGGTGTCAGTGAAAAAGCAGGGATCAACACAAATTACCTAAAGAGATAATTTACAGAATAACAGAGAACTTCCCAAGCATGGGAAAAAGATATGACAAACAGATAAGTGAGGCATATAGGATTCCAGATAGCCATAACCAAAATAAATCTATACCTAGACATATAATAATCAAGATACCAGAAATTTAGCACAAGAATAGAATACTAAAAGCTGTTAGAGAAAAGAAACTGATCACAGCAGACTTCCCCACACAAACCTTCAAGCCAAGACGAGCTTGGAGTGAAGTTTCAAATCCTGAAAGAAAACAAGTTCCAACCCAGACTGATGCATTGTGCAAAACTATCTTTCAAAATTAATGGAGAAAAAAGATACTTCCATGACAAACAACAACTGAAGAAATTCATGACCACCAACCCAATTCTACAAAAAGTGCTGAAGAATATGCTAGAGAGAGATAAAGATGACCACAGTTCCAGGAACAGCAGCAGAGTGGGATTATCCAACAGGGCAGGCAAGTGAATGAAGGGGAAAGTGGGGGGCAGCAGCAGAGTATAGTATGGCAGAGATAAGCCTGTGCATGCTGATCATAACCATTAATGCAGATGGCCTCAATTCATCAATAATAAGAAACACAGGGAGAGCATATCAAGAAACAAGATCCATCAATATGTTGTATACAAGAAACACATTTAACTCAAAAGGAAATTCATAGACCAAAAATCAAAGGAGAGAAAAACAATGTTCCATGTGATGGGAAACCAGAAAAAAGCAGGGATGTCTTGCCCACCAACAGAATGGATAAGAAAGATATGACATTTTTACGCAAGGGAGAGCTACTCAGCTATAAAGGAGGATAATCTCAAGGCTCTTGTAGGTACATGGATGCAACTTGAGATCATGCTCATGGATGAAATGGTTCAGACTCACAAGAGAGAATGTGTTATCTCCCTAGCATAGAAACCTGAAGGAGTTAGTGGGATCCAAAGTGCACAATAGGTATGGTAAAAGTGATGGGCAGTAAATGTCTAAAAAGGGAAGATGGTAGCCATTGTTAATTTCCTATTCTCTTGTTTTGAATTCTTGCACCATATTCACTGTTTTGTGAGGTTTGGTTTTATTCTGTCATGTTTGGTTCGATTTTATTATATCTAATGGTATGGACAGTTATTTTGAAGAAAATAAGAGACATTATGTTAGCCATTGTTGATTTCCTATTATCTTGATTTGAAGTCCTGTATCACTTTCATTGTTTTGTTTTGATTGATTTTATACTGTTCTGTTTTGTTTGATTTTATTATGCCTAATGGTATGGGAAGTTATTTTGAAGATAACAAGAGGTATTACGGTAGCCATTATTGATTTCCTTTTATCTTGTTTTGAAGTCTTGTATCACACTCATTGTTTTATTTTGATTGACTCTATTCTGTTTTATTTCTTTTGGTTTTATCCTCTTTAAAATAATAAAAAAAATCAACAAAGAAACATCAGAACTGAACCAAATCTATGAATAAATAGACTTAATGAATGCAGAGTGTTCCACAGCACAACATCAGAATACACATTCTTCTCAGCTGCACATGGTACATTTTCGAAAATAGACCACACACTGGCTCATAGAAAATATGTAAGTAGGTTCAAAGGAATTGGAAGTATGAAGTATCCCATGCATTTTATCAGGCCATCATGCAATGACATTGGAAATAAATGACAAAAGAAACCACAAGCACTTCATAAACACATTGAAAGTAATGCCCTCCTTAATAACCAATGGGCCACATATGAGATTAAAGATTAAATTAGACAGTTTAAAATTAAATGATAATGCCAATACAATATACCAGAACTTATGAGACACAATGAAAGCAGTCCTAAGAGGGAAATTTATAGCACTGAACTCTTACTCAGGAAAAGAATGAGCTCAAATAAACAACCTAATGCTGAACCTCAAATTTCTAGAAAAAGAAGAGAAAATCAAGCCCAAAACTCACCCAAGAGAGAAAATTAGAAAGATCAGACCAAAAATTAATACAATGGAGACTAAGAAAACAACACAAAGAATCAATGAATCAAAGAGTTGGTTCTTGAAAGAGTAAATAAAATTGATACCTTAGCCAACCTCATTAAAGCAAGGAATGCAAAGATTCAAATCCATGAAATTAAAAAGGCAAAGAGTAAAATCACAAAAGATCCTGCAGAAGTCCAGGAGAACATTAATACCTACTTGGAGGACCTGTATTCTAATAACATAGGAAACACAGAAGAAATGTACAGATTCCTAGAGATATATAAATCACCAAAAAGATATAAAAATTCTAAATAAACAAACAGCAATCATTGACAGTGAAGATATACTTAAAAACCTACCAACAAAGAACAGTCCAAATCCTCAAGAATTCACTGCTGAACTATACAAGAAATTCAGAGATGATCTAAAGTCACTACTCCTCAAATCTTACATGAATTTGAAAGAGACTCAATATTCCCAAAGTCCTTCTTGAAAGCAAATATTGCCCTAAAATCAAAACCAGAGACGGATTCAAACAAGAAAAGAGAACTATAGGCCAATCTCCCTATGAACAGGGATGCAAAAATCCTCAGTTAGATGCTGACAAACGGAATGCAGCAAATCATCAAGAAGACTATACACCATGACCAATGAAGAATCAACATAGTGAAAATGGCCATACTTCCACAATAGTTATACAGATTTAATGCAATCCCAATCAAAATACTAATAGCAGGGCCAGGGATTTAGCTCTGTGGTTCAAGCTCTTGCCTGGTAAGCACAAGGTCATGAGTTTGATCCCCAGTACAAAATATATATATATATATATATATATATATATATATATATATATATATATATATATATATATATTTGGAACCAGAAGAAACACAGAATAGCAAAAACAATTCTGGAAGCTGTGCAATCCCTGACTTTAAATTATACTAAAAGCTACTGTGATCTAAAAACAAAATAAAACAAAATAGCATGGTACTAGCCAAATTAAAAAAAAATAGACCAGAGGATCAAAGGAACAGATTAGAAGATTCAGAAACAACTACAAACACAGTCACCTTATCTGTGACAGAGAAGCCACTTTCACCAGAAGAAAGATATCCTCTTTAATAAAT
Source organism: Hydrochoerus hydrochaeris (assembly GCA_004027455.1). NCBI lineage: Eukaryota > Metazoa > Chordata > Mammalia > Rodentia > Hydrochaeridae > Hydrochoerus > Hydrochoerus hydrochaeris. The sequence continues at coordinate 220,875 of PVLA01002789.1, read as the reverse complement.
AGTGCTGGAAAAACTGGCTTTCCTCATGCTGAAAACTATAACTAAGCCCATGCCTCTCACCATGCACTAAACTAAAATCTAAATGAATAAAAGATTTAAATATTAAAACAGAAATACTAAGTCTGCTGGAAGAGAAAATAGGTAGAACTCATGAAGACATAGGTGTAGGCAAAGACTTTATGAACAAAATGCAATCACATAGGAAATATACAGAATCAACAACTGGGATCTCATTTTATTAAAAAGTTTTTGCACAGCAAAAAAAATCATCAACAGAGTGAACAGACAACCAGCAGAGTGGGAAAATATTTTCCGGCTCTTCCTCATACAAAGGACTAATACCTAGAGTATATAAAGAATTAGACCCCCCAAATTTAAAGACCCAATCCAAAAAAAGGCATCTGAAATGAACATATACTTCTCAGATTAAGAAGTATACAAAGCAAATAAATATTTGAAAAATGTTCAATATCACTGGTCATTCAAGAGATGCAAATCAAAACAACACTGACATTCCATCTCACCCCAGAAAGAATGGCCATTATCAAGAAATCAACCAATAACAAATGTAGGCAGGGCTGAAGGGGAAAAGAAACACTTCTCCACTATTTGTGGGAATATAGATTGGTGTAACCACTGTAGAAATCAGTATGGAGATTCCTCAAAAATCTAAAACTAGAGGTTCCATTCAATCCAGCTCTTCCTCTTCTTAGTATCTTCCTGAAAGAATTAAAAGCATCATACCACAATGATATATGAACACCCATGTTTATAAATGCACAGTTTATAATAGCTAAAACAACCCAAGTGCACATCAACTGATATCCAATAAAGATCTTTTTATACAATGGAGTATTATTCTGCCATAAAGAAGGATACGCTTGAGACATTTCTAACTAAATGGATGAACTTTGAGAACATACTCCTAAGTGAAGTAAACTGAACACACATATGTAAATACTGCATTTCTTCACTGGTGTGAGAAATTCAAAGTGTAAAGAAGATCCAAAATGCATAATAGATATTGCGAAATAGGAAGATACTGGTCAAATGGGAAATGAAACTAGGGAAGGTGAAGGAAGAAAGGCAAAAGAAAAAACAAAAAGGAAAACTGAAAATTAAGATTTTGTAAATAAGGAAGGGAAGAGGAGTTGAAGAGAGGGTAGGGGAATGGAAAAAAAGAAATAAGATATGTCACATACAGGTACAATAAGCTTAATTAATTTTTTAAAAAATTTTAAAAGATGTCCTAGAATCACTTCCCAAACAAATATCTGCATCTCGGAACTTATCCACAGGTCTGCCTTTAGAGGAACCCAAACCAAGACGATTCTTACCTAACTCATAAAACACATTTGGATGGTGGATCACTCTCTTCCTAGAAATGCTTTTACCTGGCTTCTGGGATATTACCTAACCTGTTGTTCCTCTGTCCTCCTGACTGTTCCTCTCACCTCTACCAGTTCTCCTTCCCTGACCCCTGGATCTTTGACAACGTCTGACCCATGCCTCTGGGGACTCCTTTGGTGAATGAGCCCATACCATGGCTGCTATGGCTTGTGTCTAGATGTTCCCCCAAAGGCTCACGAGTCTGGCTTTTCAGAGGTGGATGAATCTGGGGTGTGTCATGCTGAGATTAAGAATGCACCACACTAGGATGGAATATAAGGGACAGAAAAAAGGCTGCTGCTTCACTGCTTTGCTGCCTTCTGCCTGCCATGAACCATTTCTTCTCTACAATGCCCCTCTGCCATGCCACCCTGCCCTGGAGCCAACTACAGACTGAAACCTCTAGAAACTTTGTGCTGAATAAATCTTCCCTCCTTTAACTTGGGGTGCCAGGCACTTTGTCTCAACAATGAGAAAAGTAATTCAGACAATGGGTTTTAAATATCACTCAGCCAGGCATGGTAGCAAACACCTGTAATGCCAGCACTCAGGAGGCTGAAGCAGGAGGATCACTATAAATTCAAGGCCAGCTTTGGCTCCTTAGTGAGTTCAAGGCCAGCCTACACTATAAAACGAGACCCTGTCTCAAAAAACTAACAAACAAACAAAAACAGTAAGCAAAAAAATAAATAACACCCAAATACTAATGGCTCCCATATTTTTATATTTTCTCCTGAATTCAAACTCAGACACCCAAACACTTGTTAAATGTCTTCACTGTAGTATTTAGTAGACATCTCAAACTTGACATTTCCAATATAAAACTTCTGATCTCCACGCTACTCCCCTAAACCTGAACTACCAAAACCCTTACCCAGCACAGCTTTCACCTGAAATCCATGTTCTTATCCTCTTTACACTTACTCTGGGTAAAATCTCTTCTGGGTTTTTCCCATATTCTCTGCAAATCCTGTCAGTTGTAGCCTCAAAGTACTGGCTATATTTGCATTAATATAAAATATATATGAGTGCACATGAGGAGTGTGTACACATCCCCACAGTGTGACTAGCTGTACCATCTCCAATGCCACCCTGCCACCGCATATTCTGTCTACATTTCCACCTAGCTGGTTCCACCCTTTACCCATCTGCTCAGAACAGCAGCCAGAGCAATCCTGCTAAAATGTGTGCTAGATCACATTGCTTCTGTTACCAAAACCCTTCATAACTTCAAACCTCACTTAAAGTGAAATCCAAAGTTTGTAACTGCTTCTGGTGGCCCATCTGTCTCTCTGTCACCTCTCCACCCCTCCTCCTACCTCCTTTCTCTCACCACTCCAATGCAACAGCCTCCCTGCTGGGTTTCAGCCACACTGGGTATATTCCTGGATCTCTCTCTTCATATCCCCCTTCAAGGACTTCAGGAACAACACTGGGGGGAAATTTAATATGTGGTAGTTTGAAATGTTAGTCATGAGAGGGTTTTTTTAAAAAGTTCTCTCAGTTTTAGACTTATTCAAACCACTCAGGTTTACTGCAAAAGGGTTGGTCCCTCTTCCATAACATTCCAAAACTCTAAGAAGTAGAAACAGCTTGCCTGGCATTATGATTGACAAATAAATACCAACATAATTTCTCTTATGGTAAATCATTTTGTAGTATTTCTAACAATCTATTAATAACCATACTAGAAATCAGGTGTGGTGCATGCACCTGCAGTCCCAGCTATTCAGGAGCCTGAGGCAGGAGAATGACTTGCACCCAGGAGTTCAATTGCACCCTGGCCATCATGAAAAGATCCCAATTCCCCAAAAATAGATACAATCATCACACTGTAGATATACATGTATCTGTAGTTCCATGCAAAATTGTAGTCTAATTAATCCACTATCAGTTTATGATTAACCTGGCCCTTTAACACTCCTTAGGAAATGAACTTGGACTCAGCAGCATTGAACAGACTCTGGCAGTGCCAACACGCCCTTTTCTCTATACTCCCCTTGATTTAAAGGACTTTATTCCATTCATAGTTGATGGCTTTCAAAAAGAGAAAAGCTTTCTGGATGCCAAGTAACAATCAAGAAATGTCTCTGGGTTCTTTCAGATAGAGTATTCATATAACCCAACCCAACCTGGCTGCCCCCACTGCCTATAAAGACAACTGTGATGAGAGAAAAAGCCAAGAAATGCCTTAGTGTAAAAAATCCAGGTGTTAAAACTTCACGACTAAGAGACAGAGAGAAACCTTAAACATCCATTTCCAAGTGTGAGTGGAGTGGAAGTGCAGAGGCATTAACTGCTGCGCGTGTCCCAGGCTGTGTATGGGGGTGGAGATAAGCAACAGTTTTTATAAACTTTAGAGTAATGTGGGAAAACACACTCCAGGAAACTGCTGCTCCATCTGAGCGTATGCACACAGACATCCAGGATGTAATAACAGTGATGGCGTGTGCTTCTAGGGAGGCAATTAAATGCAGTTTCTTTCTTTCTTCTCTCTGCTAAATTACACAAAAGAGCCCAAAGAAACCTGTTTTCTTCCTAAACAAACCTACAACAGGGACTCCCAGATGGACTGGCTTGCTGGGTTGGCAAACCAAAGCAGTCCCATTGTAAACACAGAACACGCAAAAAGGCACAAGCCAATCAGCTTACCATTCCTTACTAGAGTAATAATGACAAGAGCCTTCTCCATAGAGAGAGTACTGGCCAGTGTGTGTGTGTGTGTGTGTGTGTGTGTGTGTGTGTGTGTGTGTGTGTTCATGACATAATAAAAAATTAGAAAAAGCCAAAGCAAATTACAAGAAAAAAATAAATGGAGGATGCCTTAATTTTGTTATTAAACAAATTAGCCATTTTTTAGAAAACAGGCAAAATTGTGCTGTTTACAACATAATCACTGGATTTATAAATATCTTCATTCATGGTGATGTGACCTGGAATTCAAGATTAAAATTATATGGTAAATACTAATCTTCAGTCATGCATATATATGTATGTCAATCTCTATTAGACATAAACTCTAAAGTCCAAATTTTATGCTCTTAGTGAGGAAAGGATCCACAAGAAATCCTAATAATTCCAATATTAATAACAAACTGAAATACTTGTAAAATTAAATTTTAGAATTACTATCTCCCTGGGAAACTTCTGAAGAACTCACTTGTTTCCTATTCCTGAGTTTCTCCACTTGCAAAACGTAGGTGCCTTAGTCTTTTCTGACTGCCATAACAAAATACCATAAGCTAGATAGCTCCTGGCTCAATAAGGTGCCTTCTAGCTGTGTTCCTGCATGGCGGGAGGTGCTAACAGGCTCCCATCAACCACTTTACAGGGGCATTAATCTCTCATGACCTAATTACTTCCCAAAATCGCCATTTTCCAACATTATCACTCTGGGGGTTAGGTTTTCAATGCATTTGGAAAAAAGCAACATAAGCATTCAGGCTATTGCAGTAGGCTCCCCACTGTGCATTAAAAACTGCAACAGAGAAAATCCTTAGCCTCTTAAAGGCCTCACAACTCAAGGAAAAAAAACTTTAAGTTGAAGATATAGCTGAGCTTGACATGTGATAAGTATACATAATAGCGTGTGTTCAATACCCAACACAAGGGGGGAAAACTTCAATCCTCTAAATCTGTTTGGGACAAGTAAAAATCAACCAAAAGTTTTACTCCACATTTTAAATCATTACTAATATAACACATAATAAATCTGTTTATAGTATCTGTTTGACTTTTAAAGAAAATGTCCTCCTTAAACAGGTGTGGTGGCATATGCCTGTAATCCCAGCTAAGGGAAGCTTACAGCTAAGGGAAGATCACAGGTTCAGGGTCAGCGTAGGCAACTTTAGTGAGATCCTGTCTCAAAATAAAAAATTATTAACTTTCCCCCCAGTAAAAAGATATCTTTTAAAGGCATTACAAAATAACTCTTTGCAGCAACTTTTATTTTTTGTAACAGGCAGTTCAGCTCCTTAACCTTGTCACAAACTCAAAACTCAAAAAGACAACAGTGTTAACAGTACTCTTAACTACTTTCCCATTCGCTGATTATCACCAGTACATACAGGGACAAACACTCAAAAAAGGACTAAAATCACTTCTTATTCAAAATGAGATATATTTTTGTCAAAGTGTCTAATGCAAAGGGCACCAAACAGATAAATGTAAGAAAATTCCACTCCTCAAAATGTGTACAATCTATGTATTGCAAGACAATGAAATCATAAAAATTGGGCTTTTCTCTCATTTTAAAGACAATTAAAATTAAAGAATTTCAACCTAACTAGACTCAGATTCTTCCTTTTAAAAAGGTTAGGTTGCAAAATATGTAAATGTATATTGATTTCTATTAGACATAAACTATAAATCCAAATTTTAAATAAAGTTTGCTGTGTTAGTCACTTTCCCATTACTGGACAATATACCAATATTTACAGCTTAAAAGCAGAGAAATTCATTTAGTTCACACTTTCCAATGGATTCGGTGCAAAGTTGCCTGGCTACAAGGCAGAGATGGCATGCAGAAGGGCCTGGCAGAGGCCAGCAACTCACTGCATGGCACCACAGAAGCAGGAAGAGAGGGGAGGGGCCAAGAAGAAGAATTTGCCCTCTCTGGTCACTGCCCCAGTGACCCACCTCTTCCTCTTTCTACCAGGCCTGGACTCCAAGCACAAGACTTCTGGGGAACATTTTAGATCTAAACTATAACATTCCACCCCGGCCTCCCAAAGGCTTATGTCTATCTCATTATACAAGATTCTTATTCTATCTCTAAAAGTCACTAAAGTCTCAACAGTTCCAGCACTCCTAAAAAGTGCCAATCTGAAGTGTCCTTTGAGGAACAAGGCAAGCTCCTAACTGTGGAGCCCTGTAAACATCAAAAAGAACATTAAATGTTTCCAATGCACAATGGCACAAAAGAGAGAAGGGGATAGAAAGAAATGGAACCAAAGCAAGACAAAAACCTAACAGGACAAACATTACATCCTGTAGCTCCATGCCCAGAACCAAGGGCAGGCCGAAGTGAGGTGTAATCTCCAAAAAGCTGGGTAGCCCCACCCTGTGGGACTGCTGGTTGCAGTCCACATGGTCTTTCTCTTGGACTGACTCTGCTCTCTGTGGCGGTTCTGGCATCTCCAGGATCTTCACTGCACCTTCAGCTTCACTCTCACAATTTTAATCATGATTCTTTCATGAGGTCCTGGAAGGCACATGACCCTGCCACAGATTTTTACCTGGCTTCCCAAGCCTTCTTTTGAAATCTAAGTGGAAGCCTCCATAAACCCATGACTCCTGTCTTCTGCCCGCTGGCAAAATCAGCACCATGTGGATGTCAACAAAGTCTGCCACCAACTAGAACAGTTGCCACACCCCTTGTACTGTTACCCCAGCTCAGTTAGTTAGAAATATTACAGGCAGTCAGACAGGGCTGGGCCCTCAAAGGAGCCAGTGTAGACCAGCTACCTTGCGGACTTGGAGGAGACAGATACCTCCTGCGGTGGGTCAGACTTCAAGACAAAAAGCAAAACAAATGCAACCACACTGTAAGTATAAACATCAGAGACCAATATTCTAAACGGGTATGGATCACCTTGAGGAAGCCAGGAGTCACCATCCCAACCCCCTACAGACAGAGTCACTGCTCTTTAAGCATGCCCACTTGCTACGTGACTCACTTCCCCTTTTGTCCCTGATTTAATCAATTTTACCTGAACAATTCATCTTCTTGGTTGACCATGGTTCTGTCCCACCTCATGCCCACCTTGTGAGTTCTCATTTTTCCCCCCACCATGGACCCACCTTACCTCATGGTTTTGCTCTACAAAAGTTCCTAGAAAAGAGTCTTTGGCAACCCACTTGGGACCTCTTCTGTCTTTCTCAGACAGAAACTTTCTTTCTCTCAATAAAGATATTTTGCTTTTAACCTCTGTTGTTCGTAAAATGCATTCTTCGATTTTACAGAACACAAACTCATGCCAGACATCTAGTAGCTTGGGAGTTTCACTCCCCTCTATCAGTACCATGACTACTGTGGCCTCAGTGCCTGGAAGGATGAGAGCAGTGAACACAATCCCTGTTCTCCAGCAGGGAACCCAGAGACTTTCTTCTCAAATGAATATTTACCCTTCTGCACGGAGCCTGGAATGGATGAGGTTTTTCCCTACGTCCTAATCCAAAGTATCTGAATTCCCTCAAATGCTAACCTTTTAAGCAACCCTGTTTTCCGTGGCCCCAGGTTTGCAGTTACTTCCTTTCTGACCAAACTACAAGTCCTTCAGATAATTCAACTATCTTTTTTCCCTTATTTTTATCACAGATCTGGTTCAAAGCACCCAGCAATACCTATGCCACAGCCTTTGGGCAGTCTTAAAATTTCCTCTTCCACATTAGTCCAGCATCTTTAAATTCAGCCTCACAAAAATAGGAAATGGGCAAAATGTAAACAGTTTATTTCCCAGAGTGTAGCAAACATGCCTCTAGACCCTTATCGCCAAGAGTCTTCCTTTCCAACTGGAACCTCATGAATCTGGCCTGTACTCTCCTCATGCCTGTCAGTTTTTTGGCCCTCTGAGCTCTGACTAGAATTTGTGTTCAACCTCTGCCAGCAGCATTTTTAAGTTTTCTCTGAAACCTTATGAACTCCCCCAATGCACCAATTTCAAAGGCTTCTGAACCATATAGTCAGATACAGTCACAGCAACAAATTCATTTCTCTCTTATCAAAATTTTTATTCATCACAGGCACCCACAGAGTAAAGAAGGAGAGCTTTATTTGACTCTCAGTTTCCAATGGATTCAGTCCAAAGTCAGCTGTCTCCAAGGTAGAAACAGCATGATGGAAGGACCTAGAAGAGGACAGCTGTTCACCCTGTGACAGCCAGGAAGGAGAGAGAGGAGAAGCTAGAGACCAAACTACACTCTCTGGGTCACCCTCCTTCTTCTTATTGGGTTCCAACTCTGAACACAAGACTTTTGGGGGATATGGGGACAGTTTAGATCTAAACTTAACTATTGCTAATCTAGGAATTCCTCATGACTTCTAATTACATGATACCGATTATGAAAGCTATGACACAAGATAAAATTATTCTTTTTCCTGTAACCAGACATAAGTTATCTTGGCACCATCAAGCACGTTTAGTGATATTAAACAAAAGCCTGGGACACAGCTGTGTGTCACGAGACAGTGATTGCTAAAAGTGGAGATTCTGTAATTTTTTTTAAACTTGATTAAGCATTGCTTCCTCCAAATGCATCCCAACAATTCAAAAAGGCTAAACTGCTATAAACCTTAGAGATCTATGGTTGATTTCTCACTGGCTATCTTTGGTCCAAAGCACTCCCAGAAGATTTCTACCCACATTTAGTGGATTCTCGGACAAGCCAATTTGTCTTTGGTCCTCAAAACTGGTCCCAAATGACAAAGAATCATAGATTTAACCTAATCCTATTGTCTTCTCCTCATTTGCATGGTTGTTTCATTAATTTTTCCTTCCTTCTCTTGTCTTTAATCTCTCCCCTTCCATTGGCTTTCCCCCTAAACCTATACACTCAAGATTTCCACTCCTAAATAAAATCTTTACTGGAATGCTAACCTGCACTCTCATCTCCTTACTACCACCTACAAATCTCCTAACAGGACAGCTATCTTCTTACATCATTCTATACTTTAATTACTACTATGCAGCCAAAACTAACACGCCAGTCACTGCTACTTCAAAGACCTTTCCTTACCCTGCATCTTTCTGGATTCTGTGCATCTTGGCATCAAGTTCACCTTCCCTTGCTTTCTATGACCTCATCCTTCCTGGGATTTGCTCCAAACTCAGGCTGCTCTTTAACTTCTCACTGGCAGTACTCTACTTATGCATTTCCTCAGGAACATTAATTGGTGTCCCTGGTGGCCATGACGTCAACCCTTTTTCTCACTCTGCTCACTCTCTCTGAGGGATCCAACTCACTCAGGGGTTTTTCTATAGTCTACTGACCAATATGTCACAAATCTAATACCACCAACTCTCTGGCAAGCTCTAAACTTGTATTTCTAATACTTTATCTTGCCCCTATCCAGAAGCCCCACGTGCATCTTAAATGCACCCCAAAATAATTCATTATTTTGGTTTCCAAATCTGCTTTTTCTCTTTTTCCCTCTGTCTCAAACAATACCATTTTTATCCAGCCAGCTGTATAAATTTTAAAACTATATAATTTTTTCCTTCTCTCTCATCCCTGTATCTAATTGAAGATACATAATCTAAAGACATGTATCGAGTCATATATATCTATAGATACATATAGATATATAGCTATCTATATATATATATCTATAATCATACATATCTATATAGATAAATAGATATATGCATATGTATATGTATGTATATATGCACCCTGGATTCTACCTCCCAACTGTCTCATATCTGTATGCTCCCCATGCATTGCCTGAGTTCAGCCTCTGCACACCTCTTGCTTGGCCTAGTTTCTCCTCCAAAGGGTCCTAATGATGGCTGACCAGATGTCTATGTTAAAAACATAGACAGTCAGCACTGAAGGACTGGCCTATTTCTCTAAGAAAGTCCATGGGAACATAATGTAATAGAAAATGGACTGTAATTTGTTGGCCTAATAGATCAATTAAAACTGTGTGAGCATAGTTGATGAGATCTTCTGGTTAGGCTCCAGTCCTTGTCACCTCTACTCACTTCTCCACACAGGTGGCCACACTGTCCCACTGCCAGGAAAGGACAGTGCCCACAGGCATATGCTTCCTTAGGTTCCCTAGTCACATCGGATGTCAGCCCAGATTGGGTACAGCTTATCTCCTGACCCAGAATTAGACTTGTTACCTATTTTGCCTTAGTCTGTCTTGTGATACTACAACAAAACACCAAGACTTGGTAATTTATAAGGGACAGAAATTTATTTCTCACAGCCCTAGAAGCCAGGAAGTCCAAGATTGATGAGCCAGCATCTGGTGAGGGCCTTCCAGCTGCATCGTCACATGGTTGAAGGCAGAAGAACAAATGGCAGAATCACAGGAGAACAACGTAAAACCACTCCGCAAGCCTTTATTATGGCAGCATTAATGCATCGTGACCCACAGCGCTCATGACCTAAACTCACCTACCTCCCAGCACTACTGAATTGGGGATTAAGTTTCTAACACACAAATCTGGAGGACACAATCAGACTCTATCGCCTTTCTTCTGCACCTTCACAGAACAGCAGATACAGTCCTCTCTGGCTTAGAATGCGATTACTACTATGCAATTATGGCTTCAATACCATTGTGACAGTGCAAGAGTAAAGGACAGTGCTTAGACTCTGTAAGAACCCAAAAATAAGTAGCTTGGTACTACTTGGTAGGGGTGACCCAAGTAAAGAAATGACTGTGTCCTGTAGAGGCCTCCAGCCTGTTATCTACACCAAATGCACTAGAGTAGGGTAAGTGGGTGAGATACTAGTTTGCATTTTTTTCTTGCTGCTATTATTACTATCAGCTTCTTACCTTCTTCCTCCCAAGAAGATAGACAATTTTTCCTGGTTTTATGAATTACAGTATAATAAGTGACAGCTTTGAAATATCCTAAAAGTTCCTATTCAAGTAGGAAACAGGAGGTAAACTTTGTGGAGATGGGAAGGGGATGTGGAGAAGAGAGGAAAGCAAATGAGGACGGGTGATACGGAAGTAAAAGTGACCAAATGCAGCACGCATCGGTACCAATTCTCCAAGATGAATGAGAATTATTATGCATTGCAAGCATCTACCCACAATTTAAAAAAAAGTCCTGATAGTGGGTTGTAAAGAGAGCTTATGTAAAAAGTGAGGGGACAAGGGTGTTCCTCAGTACCAGGGGAGGAATGAGTGTGAGGGATTGTGATCTGTCTGAAACCCAAGCCCCATCTGCATGTAAACCTGGAAGGTGGCAAGTGAGAGTTATTTCAAAGTCATCTATAGGGACAACCATCAAACCCTCTTTTCCAGCATAGCGGTGTGAGCACCTGGGAAGGTCACCTCACAGCTAGACATGGGGATCGAGTCCTCAGCCACAAGAGTATCACAGTGGCACATGAGCCCCTATGGAGAGTGGGCTGCACCTCACCCAACACTTACCACACAGAACCACCCCGGGATTCTTGCTTTGTCCCATGGAGTGGGAAAAGATGCCTTAATAATGGTACAGATTGAATTTCCTCTCCAGCCAGCCAGAACTGCGATCTAAAATTGATACCAAACACAGTGCTCACTCAATCCCCAGGAAAACTACCTAGTTCTTCAAAGCATCCCTGAAACAGCTTCAGGAAATAATAGCATTGGCCCAGTCCTGCTTCGAACACATGCATCTATACACCAAGATGTTGTAACACAGGTAATGAAATTTCTTACAGATATATTTCTATTTAAAGCTATTAGAAACCCTTTTTTTGGCACGAGCTGAGACATAGACCTTTAGGTCACGCTATTTAAAAACAAAATAAAACAGCAGCAGAAACAATCCAGGAGGCCCATCTCCAGCTTTGCAAGGCCCTGGGATGCAGGAAGGAAGCCGACACCTTGGGGAAGCACAGTTCCCCGGTACGGCCACAAGGTGGCAGGAAAACTCCACGGAAGCAGATTGGCAGCGTGTGACCACTCCAGAACTCTGGGTTTGTTGGAGAATCCAGCCACAGTTAACAAAGGCTCCTTGCCAGATCTGTTCCTAATAATGCGCCCTTTCTAGAGGCAGGACCGTCTCCCCTGCTCAGTGGAGGATCAACGGAATTCCACCAGGATCGGCACCTGCAGTGAGTCCTGCCCCGCTTGCTGGAGCAAAGCTTCCACTGAACGGAAGTCTGCGTGGGAAAGCTCTTCCTTCGCAGGGTCCTGATAGCGTCTCCAGCAAGAAAGAAGAACAAGCTTAGTATCAAACACAGCCTGGCTTCAAATGCAGGCTCAGTGGCCTCCCTCCCGGGAGGGGGCCTTTCAGACATTGTGGTCCTTACTCCGGCTCACCTGCTCCCTGGCTGCCATCAGTAAGGTTTGGGAAAGCGGAAAGTCCAGCCAGCAACCAGAAAACTGCCAAGAATTTAGAGGGAGAACAAAAACCTAATTGGATTTGAGGCTGTCGGGGCACAATTATAAGGTAGAAATACATTCGTGAGATGGTAAATGTATAATTTCTAGAGGACTCTGACCAAGTTGCTGTTCTGCTGTCTCTGGTAAATTCAGTTAACCTTGACAATGTCAGAGCAACTGTCTGTACCTTAAGGCACCTTGGGCTGGCCTGTGCTCATTCAGTAAAAGCTCTGTCTCCGGAACATTCCTGTATCATGGTAATGTCCTTAATCACTCTCATTCAGTCAAGGTTCTCTCTCCAGAACAATTGCTGTATTATGGTAAAGCCCTTAAGTATACTCACTGTAAGAGCCTCCTCCCCTGGTTCCTGGAATGTTTCTATGGTTCAAGACTAGCCTGTCTGTCAACCAATCATGTAAGCTTTGGTCACTTGCTCTGTACCTCCCATTTCTAATTCCATGTAGACTAAACTCTTTCCTGATTCAGGGTGGTTGCTTGGAAGAAACTGTCCCTGCAACAGTTCATTGGTATAAACTCCCAACAGTCCGCTGGTATAAAGATTAAATGCTGCTTTCTTATCTCCTCAGTGCAAAGAGTCTTCCATTTAGTTTGGTTTGGCTTGGCTTGGAAATTTTCCTGCAATAAAGCCACAAAAGAATTTATTCAGAGGAAGGTAGAAAATCCTAAAGAAAAAAATTACAAACATAAATCAATGGAGAGAGGTATGACTGACTGGCTAACAAGCTGCTTCCCTGGCCCTCTCATCAATTCAGTAACCTACTCCCCGTTTGGAAAACAAGGTGCTGTCAGCATTCCTTTAATTTTAGCAATCAAGAATTACTATATTTTGTAAATAAAAATACCACTACTAAAAACAGTGTTATAAGTAGAATGGTGTCTTCCCCCCTCCCACCCAAAAGACCACTGATACACTACAGGGAAGCGCAAATAACAACAAAAGAGAAACAATTCATGGCAAACTTTGGAAGTCAGGTTAGGACTGTAATTGGATTTATCTTGGAGTAAATGACCCAGTCACATGTGAATATTCTCAGAGAAAATGGGAAATCTGTTTTCCTTGAAGTAGCTGAGTAGGGCTGGGTGTGGTAGCACATACCTGTAATCCCAGCACAGCGAGACTGACGTAGAAGGTTGCTGTGAGTCGTAAAAGGTTGCTGTGAGTCGAGACCAGCCTGAGCTACATAAGTGAGATCAAGGCCAGCCTGAGCTACACAGCGGAAAGCTTTCCCCAAAAACAAAACAAAACAAAATGTAATTGAGTAAATTCTGTTGGCTGTACATAAAACCCTGACTGATTATTATAACAGAAGACAGAAAAACAAATAGAAGAGCTAAGATTCTTTATAGAAAAAAGAAACTCAACAGGAGACAGAGGTGAAAGAAGGAAAGTGAAGGGTGGTAGATGGTAAAGAACTTCAGAATGGGCAGGTTTAACAGTCTGTTTCAAGCCATTAATGTTACTAAGATATAAAATTCCTCCACATCTCCAAAACATCAGTTGGTTTTCTATATTTCGGAGCCTTTCAAGAGACAGAACGATATATATTTGTATAAATTAAGGGATATAGTTTCAGTGTCTCTTTTGAATCATTGCAATGTACAGATATGGGGAACCACTCAGACTGCTTCAGAACTAGGGGCATCTAAGAACACCTGAGGATATGATCCCAATTGTCTAGCACAGGTGTGCAGTGGGATACAGTAACCACGACTCTGCACAGATAAACATGCATGCACTGGTCACAGTACTCACTATGCAAGAATATAAATATGAGATAAGAACCTGTATAAGAATTGTACAATACAAGGGCCAGGGACACAGCTCAGCAGCACAAGTGCCTGCCTGGCAAATGCAAGATCATGAGTTCAATTCCTGGTACCAAAAAAACTTTTTAATTAAAAAAAAGAATTATACAATAAGGGGCTAAAGATGGCCTATCAGTGAGCAACAAAATACAAAGCCTCCCGGGAGAAACAACTCATATGCCAGAATAAAACACCCTGGAGAGACCCAGACAGAGGGAGATGGATCCTCTTGACACAGGAAGAAATTAAACCATAAAAAGGCTCATCAAACACGCAGTCTTGGGGCTACAACTGGAACAGCTAAAATTACCGGGCAAGGCGTTTTCACTGCAACCTGCTAAGTTTGCACCAGCCTGAATTTGCAAATTCACACTAGCCAGCAGAGCCACCCAAACTCGTTCTCACCGCCACTCACAGGAGCCACAGTAGCGTTGAAGTCAGGGGTTGGTGAGCCCAAGGGAGAGCGGAGCTGGTGAAGGGACCTTCATTAATCCACAGTCAGTGCTGGGAATGAGACCCCCCACCACGGGAAGGGCGCGACCAAATGGGCTACATGTTGGAATTGGGCAGGAGGAGCCTGAATTGGGAGCAACAGTGACTTCAGTTGGTTGCTCCCTCCCCAGAGCAGATTCATGGGATTTGCTTGGACTGGGTCGCGCCCCTGGCCTGGACTCAATGAGATGTCCCAAATCCATTCCCTGCACCTAGAATGCACTAACTGGGTGAAGGCCCCTGAAATTTGGCTGGCCCAGTGGGGAGGGGTCGGCATACGCAGCCCCTGCTTACACCTCAGTGACAAGAGTAGGCAATCGACAGGGAAGGGGGTTGGGACCTCCACTGTACACCTGTGTAGAGGAAGCCAGGACCATGACAGGAGAGAGAGGCAAGAAGAGGCCCCCAGCCCAGAACCCTGAGAGCACTGATCCAGGAAAGGGAAAAACAAGGGAGACTGAGGGAGGCAAACATGCAATATCAGACATGGCTTCAATAGACATTAAGAGATATCTTCGGATCTTTTAGACGAGCTCAAAACTGAAATATTAAATCAGGCAAAGCAAGATATGAGTAGAGTAATAAAAGAAATGCTAAGCATCTCTCAGGAAGACATAGATGGAAGAAGGGAGGAACACAAAAAAAGGAGAGAGACATTCAATAAAGAATATAAAGAAAATATAGAATACATGAAGCAGATTCAAAGAGATTACCAGAAAATTAAAAACTCCATTGAAAGCTGGCAAAGCGCCTTAAAAGAAACTAAGGATAGACTATCAAAACTTGAAGACAAGTTTACAATGTGTGATCATGAAAGGAAAGATCTCTTAAAAATCACAAGGAAACAGGCAATAACAATACAAAGGCTAGAAGATGACAAGAGAATCTACAATTTAAGAATATGAAATGTGAACGAAGAAGCAGGAATACAAACAGGCAAATTACAAAGGCTGTTCACAGAAATAATTAAGGAAAACTTCCCAAGCATGGGAAAAGAAAATGACATTCAGTTGTGTGAGGCATACAGAACTCCAGCCACCTACAACCAAAACAGATCTACACCCAGACATATAATAGTCAAGTTACCAGAAATTCAATATAAAAACAGAATATTAAAAGCCATCAGAGAAAAGAAACAGATTACATATAAAGGAAAGCCCATCAAGATCACGGCAGACTTCTCAACACAAACCATCAGATTAAAAAGAGCTTGGAGTGAAGTATTCCAAGCCCTGAAAGCAAATAACCTCCAGCCCAGATTGATGTACCCTGCAAAGCTGTCACTAGAAATTAATGGAGAAACAAGATGCTTCCATGACAAAGAGGAACTGGGGGAGTTTGTGACCACCAATCCAACCCTACAGAGAATACTGAAGGACATTTGAGAGAGAGAAAAAAAATACCAGGATTTTAGGAACAGTGGCAGAAAGGCCTCAATGAGTGGGGCAGGCAGTAGAATGAAGGAGAAAACTAGACAAACAGGCAGAAAAATAGCATAGCAGAAATGAGGCAGAGAAGGATGGCTAGAATCTCTAACATAGATGGCCTTGATACACTATATTGTTAATAGTGCACCAGGATTTAAAACCCACATTACTCACACCACTCTGCTTAGATGTATTATATTCTGTTCCAGGCATTCTACCTGGACTAGATTTGAGGGCACAGACAGTTATCCTGAAAATAGCAGGATATAGTACGGTAATCATCCTTAATTTCCTATTAACTTAATCTAAAGCTCTGTATAACCTACACTGTTTTACCATGACTGATCATAATAGAATCTGGTTTGTTAGATCACTGTTTTGTATTGATAGATTTTATTCAAAGCTGTTATGATTGATAGTATCAAGTCTGAGATATAGGCAACTGCACTGAAGTTGATAAGATTCACTAGAATATCCACTCTGGTTTAATTATTACCTGCCTTTGAAGTTTTATACTGTCCACAATGTTTTACTTTTACTAAGATTGTTATGTACTGCTAAATTCAATTATACTGCTATATTTAATTATGCCTGATGATATAGACAATTCTATTGAAGATAATAAGAAACAACATAGTAATCATTGTAGATCACCTTGTACTGTATTTTTATACAACTTTTTGGTTTCATGTTTTTATAGGAATTTGTTTTGTTTTGTCTTGCTAGGTTTTGTTTTTCCCTCTAATACAGAAAGGATAGAAATACATGCAGAGGCTCATGCATGTGTAGCTGTTTACAATCTCACTGTGTGAATATTTACTTTGCATGCTTTAATTTTGTAACTTGAACAACTATTTCTAAGAGGACACTACGTAATTTATCAACTAGTGATTTCTTACTGTGTATCTTTTTTTTAATTCTGTATTATCTCTACCCTTTACATGTTTTTTTTCTAATTAAATAAAAAAATTTTTAAAGAATTATACAATAAAGATGCAGGTGGCTGTCTTGCACACTTCTGCTCTGCTCTGCTCTGCTCCATGCTGCCTGCTGTAGTTGCTGATGTCTTGCATAGGTGTATTCTTTAACACTGGACCTCAGCGGGCCAAAGAGAAAGAAGAGCGGCTACCCACAGTAGAGGGATCCAGAGACACTTAAATGTAGAACCCAAGAGTTCAAAGAGACCATGAGAAATCTACCTATCCTCCAGGAATTCAATTTCTGATTTGTTTGAAGGATGTGGGTGTCAAAGACATGGACTAACACAAAACAGTGATGTATGTTTGAGGTCACAGGTTGGCCATATCGGAAAAATAGAATAACTCCAATAACCTAATGGTGCATCTCAAAGTCTTAGAAAAACAAGAACAGTCCAAATCCAGAGGTTGTATAGGAAAAGAAATTATAAAATCAGAGCAGAAATCAATGAATTAAACTAAAAAACAATACAAAGAATTGATGCATCAAAGAACTGGTTCTTTGAAAGAAAGAAGCAATCTCTACCACCCCACACTATTTGTAAAAAAGGACAGACAGCAAGGAAGGAACACCCTCCTTTACAGGAGTTTTGTGGAGATGAAAAAAACTGGATAAAAGAATCTTATAAATCTGTGTATGAAGTCCAAAGTATACCCCAAAATTGTTCATGTTGAAATAAACCTGGCTCAACAAATAAAAGTTTTAGGTGGAAACTGAACTATACTGAAAAAGACTACCCAAGTTTCAGATTAGCCAAGGCAGACCAGAGTAGCACTTCCTAGGCTATGCAGTGTAGGCTTATCACAGCCCACACTAGTGGCTGAGGACATAATTTTTGAACCTAAACAGGTCTATTGCCTTTAAAACTGTAATATTTAAATGAAAAACAGAGCTTCATCATGTAATATTCAGAATGTCTAGAACAGAATAATTATTTGTCAGAATGTACGTAGTCAGTAGTTGCTACTGCGAGAGTTGCTAATGGCATCTAGTGGACAGAAGCTAAAGATGCTGCTAACACTGAAAATTCCAACTAAACTAAGGACAAGACAACCAAAAGACATGAAAATCAAGAGGATACAAATGTTGAATTTATATTACAAGGATTTTAAATGAACTATTAAAATGTTCCAACAAGAAATTACAAATCTTTTTTAAACAAACAAAAAAAAACTCAGAAGCCTCTGGAAAATATTGGAAATATAATGAGCCATCAAGTGGCAATATTAGCACTAAAAAAATACAGTGAAATTTGCAAAACTTCACTCACTGAGCTCAGTACAAAGCAAAGAAGACAGAGGAGAAATCAGTGATCTTAAAAATATATCAATGGATTTTCCCAGTCTGAGCAAGAGAGAGAAAAATTGGGGAAAGGAATGAATAGCAACTTGGGGAGCAGTGGAAAAACCTAACATTTATGGCATCAGAACCCTAGATGGCTCCAAGAGTGATGATGGTCTATGCCTGTAATCCCAGCACCCAGGAAGCTGAAACAGGAGGATCGCTGGGTTTGAGGCCAGACTGGGCTGCATAGTGAGTTCAGAGACAGCCTGCACTACCTAGCAAGACCCCATCTCAAACAATTAAAACCCCAGGAGAGAAGAAAGAATGAAAAACTTAAAAACTGTTTAAAGACATGATGGATGAAAATATCCCAAATTTTAAGACATCTCTAGAGATTCAAAAAGGCATATAAACTTTATGCAGGAGAAACTCAAAACAGACACACTCACACAAACTGTAATTAGATTTCTGAAAACTAAAGACAATTTTAAAAATTCTTGAAACCGAGGAGAAATAATGCACCATCTATATTGGAATAACAATTCTAATGACAGGATTTGTCATCTGAAATCATGGAGGCCAGAAGAAGTGGCACATTTTTGAAGTGCTAACATAAAGAAAACTCAAATCAGAATTCTCAGAATATTTTTAAAATATTCTTCAGGAATGAAAGGGAAAATCAAGACATTTTCAGATAAAGAAACCTACTGCACAAACAATCACCAAAGAAATTCTTCAGACCAAAGGGAAATAAACCTGGAGAAATTTGGATCCTCATGTATGAAAGAGAAACAAAGATGATAAATAAACATAAAACTATCCCTCTCCATTTGAGTTCCTTAAAATATATTTTACTTTTGAAAATGAAAACGTATGCATATTAGTTTGCTAGGGCTACTACAAGTAAAATACCACAGTCTTGGTACCTTAAGCAACAAAAAACTATTTTCTTATAATTCTGGAGACTAGAAGTCCAAGACCACTGTGCTAGGAGCTGCTCTTCTGAGGCCTCCCACGGTGGCTTGTGGACGGTTACCATCTCTGTGTCTTCATGCGGTCTTTCCTCTGTGTGTTTCTGTGTCCAAACTCCCTCTGCTACTAAGGCCACCAGTCCTGTGGACTAGGACCTACTCTAACAATATTGTTTTACCTTAATTCTTAATTCTTTAATTCTTAATTTTTACTTAATTCTAACTGAATTACTTCTTTAAAGACCTTTCCTTCAAACAGGAGACACATTCTAAGTACTGGGATTAGTAGTTTCACACATGAGTTTTAAAGGTACACAATTCATTCCATGAAAGAATTATAATAAAATATATAAGATAACTAAAAAGACAGAGAACAGGACTTATATGGCGTGAAGATTTCTATATTCACTGAAGTTGTAAAATATTGATTCTAAGTATACTATATATATATAGTACCAGAAATCAAACTCGTGACCTCGTAATTGCCAGGCAGGCGCTTATGCCACTGGCTAAATCCCCAGCAAGTATGTATATATTAATTCATGTGCAAACTCTTAAAAAGCATACAACACATAGTGATATGTAAATTAAAACAAACCACTAAAAAACATAAATAACCCAAAAAAGGGAGAGGGGGAGAAACAGTTAAGAGTAACAACAAAAAAGTTTATAATCAATAGTTCTTGTCCCAAAATGCAAGACTGGTTATCTATGAGCAACTCATTTACAGCATAAATGGCAGATCAAACGTATGCTTTTATCCCCATTTCTGTACCTCAGAATCCTTAAAGGAAAAGATAATAAAATAAATAAGGCAAAAGTCAACATAGACCAAAAAAGCAAGGGAGGAAAAATAGCATAAAAAACATCAAAACATTTCCTAAAGACAGGAATAGCAGAGTGGCAGCCAAGCCTCAGTCACCTTTCTCCATCTACAAGGTACCTACATAGAGAAGATGTCACCATAAATAAGCTGATTCATGCTGTAGGGCCCCAGAATAGCTCCGTAACGGAACTTGCTGTCAGTACCTGTCACTTCACAAGAAGAGAGACCAATTCTAAAAATAAGAGAATTGGTTGAAAGAATGTAGATAATGAAAACTCTTTCAGAACCTTCCTCCACTAATGAAGCTAGAGGTCTACTCCCTCCCAAAGTGTTATGGACCAAACTGTTTTCCCCAAAATTCATACACTGAAGCCTTAACCTCTGGAACCTTCAAATGCAAGCAACTGTATTGAGCATTAGGATCTTTAAAGAGGAAATTAAGGTTAGAGAAAGCCCAACACCCATACATTATAAGACCCCTACAGAAAATTAGAATAGATAGTCTTTATCTCAATTTGATAAAAGCCATCTATAATAAACATCCAACATCCTATTCAGTGGACAAAAACTGAAACTTTCACTATAAAATCAGTAACAAGACAAGGGTGTCCACTGTCTCCACTCTAATTTAAGATAGTCCTGGAAACTTTAGCCAGAACAATCAGACAAGAGAAAGAAATAAAGATAGGAAAGGAAGAAGTTAAATTATCGTTATTCACAGATGACATGATACTCTACATAAAAGACCCCAAAAACTCCACCAAAAGACTTCTAGATTTAATACTCAAATTCAACAGTGTAGCTAGATAGAAAGCCAACACTCAAAAATCAATAGCATTCCTGTACACAAAAAACAAACTTACTGAGAGAGAAATTAGGAAAACCACATCCTTCACAGCAGCATTCAAAAAATGAAATACTTAGGAATCAATCTAACAAAGGAAGTAAAAAGTCTATATATTGAAAATTGTAGTATCTTAAAAAAGGAGATTGACAAGGACATCAGAAAATGAAAAGATACCTCATGTTCTTGGGTAGGAAGAACCAATATATTGAAAATGGTCATACTCCCAAAATTGTTATATAGATTTAAAGCAATCCTGATCAAAATACCATTAGCATACCTCATAGAACTAAAGAAAACATTCCTAAAATTCATGTGGAATCAAAGAAGACCTAAAATAGCAAAGGCAATACTAGGCAACAAAGTCGAGGCAAGAGGCATCACATTCCCTGACTTGAAATTATAATATAAAGCTACTGTGATAAAATCAGCATGGTACTGGCAAAAAAACAGACCTGAGGATCAATGGAACAGATTAGAAGATGCAGACAAAACTACAAACACACTCAGCCACCTTATCTTTGACAGAGGCCAAACACATTCACTGGAAGAAAGACAGCCTCTTTAATAAATTGTACTAGAAAAACTAGCTTTCTGTGCATCACAGAATGCCCTCGGACACCCACACAGCTCCTGATGTGTTGGAAAGGAGTAGCCTGGCTCAGAGGTCCCTAGAGTGGAGCTTGGGGCTGCAGAGGGAAGCATCGCTGATTGGCCCAGCCAGACCAACAGAAAGGTGTGGATAGAACAGCAGCAAACATGAGCGTTGACACATTAGAGGCTTGCTTGACCGTGGATGGTGAAGATATACCAGGTTTTTCAAGTTTAAAGAAAGAAACTGCTTATTGGAAGGATAAGCAGTTCCTTGAAGTATAAGCAAAGCTTCCAGGAAGCTCAGGATAAGCTAGTTGAATTCCAGGGAAAAAGCAGAGAATTAGAAGCAGAATTGGAGGCACAATTAGAACAGGCAGAGCAAAGAAATAGAGACCTGCAAACTGATAACCAAAGGCTAAAATATGAAGTGGAAGCATTGAAGGAGAAACTAGAACATCAGTATGCCCAGAGCTACAAGCAGGTTTCTGTATTAGAAGACCATTTAAGTCAGACCAGGACCATTCAGGAACAGTTGCATAAGTATAAGAGAGAGCTGGAGCAGGCCAATGACAACCTGGGACTAGAAGCAAACAGAGCAACAACAGTTTCACTGGAAGACTTTGAACAAAGGCTAAATCAGGCCATTGAACGAAATACATTTTTAGAAAGTGAAGTTGATGAAAAGAAATTTTCGTTAGTTTCTGTATAGAGGTTAAAGGATGAAGCAAGGCAAGAACTAGCAGTGCAGGAAATGACCCGAAAGTCGGCTTCCAGTTCAACTGTGGACTGTGAGAAGACGGATTCTGCTGTCCAGGCTTTGCTCTCCTTGCTGGCTACCCCTTTTGCCAAAGGAACAGAAAACAGTTTTCCTTCCCCAAAAGCTATCCCAAATCATTTTGGAACCAGTCCCTTAACTCGTTCAGCTAGGATATCAGCACTAAACATTGTGGGGGATCTCTTAGGGAAAGTAGGGGCTTCAGAATCCAAGTTAGCAGCTTGTAGGAATTTTGCAAAGGACCAGGCAGCATGAAAATCTTATATTTCAGAGAATATTGACAGTGGAGTGATGAACAGCAATGAAAAAGTTCTCTCAATCAAGGCGCACATCACCTTCGACAAATGGGCAGTAAATGGCTTTGACCTTGCTCCTCTCCCTCCTGGTCTGGGCTCCTTGAGTTGGGGTCAGCACAGGATATGCTGCCTCTCAGTGTGAGAGTGCTCGGCCTCCAGGTGGAGGCTCCTGCCCTCCTCCAACAACCCAGGACACCCACGGCTCACCCTTCAGTGCCTGGACCCAGCCCTGTGACCTCCTTCCTGCCTCCCCAAGGCTGGCAGAGGGTGGGCTGCATGCAGTGGTGGCTGCTGGGGCCTGACAGCCCCAGGGCTCTGCAATCTCCATACCGGCTATTTTCTCTTCTTGCCATAGTGCCACTGGTTTCACATGATTGCACTTTTGTGGGTCACAAGGTGATACATACATGTATTACCTGATCACTGGACACAGATGTGCCAATTCATCACACCTGCCTCATAACCCTCACTAAGTTGTGTTTAGGACACTGCAGCTCTCAGGAAGTTCTCCTACAAGCCAAGTTAATGTGTGCCCTCCTCCTGCTCTCCCATCAAGTATCTTCAGTGCTCGTAATCACGTGTCCCCCGCTCCACCTTTATAGTCTGGGCCTGTTTCAGGCAGAGTCAGAAAGGTCGCTGAATTAGGTCAGCACCTTCTGACCTTACACAGCTGTCACCATTCATAGGCTTGCTTCCCAAACCAGCGAAATGCTGTCTGAGCCACAGGTGGCAGGAGCCTCCCGGCCAGGCACTCCCAAGACTCAGCCTTTGTGTTGTCTCCTCCTCCACATGCCTCAGTCTCAGGGGAGATAGGTGGCAACCTCCTCTCCAGCTTTCTGGTCCTTCAGTTGAGTGATCTAGTTTCAGATTTTTGTTTTCACATCTGAGGGTCCATCCAGTTTCATAAGGAAGGACTGGGTGGCCTGATTCTGGGGGCGGGTGGTGCCAGCTCCCAGGGGCAGACTGACCAGAAGTTGTCCCTACACATCCTTTGATTAAACTCATGCTGCATTTACTGTTCAAATTTCTGTGTTGTACATAGGTTTATAAGCATTATTGCCTAAGATATCTGTAAATAACTTGGGCTTTGTAGCTTTTATTTATTAACATGCCACAACTCATTTGGCATGTTAATGACTTATGATGGTGTCCTACTCTGATAGAGGATCATCATGTGGTTAAAAAAAAAATACTTCCCCTCCTCCCCGCTACAAGCTTTTAATGTGAAAACAATAAATTTCACAGGGAAAAAAAAAAAAAAGAAAAAACTGGCTTTCTGCACTCCAAACTCTAAAACTAGACCCGTGCCTCTCACCATGCACTAAATTAAAATAAATGGATCAAAGATCTAAACCTTAAAGCAGAAACACTAAATCTACTGGAAGAGAAAGTAGATAGCAACCTTAAAGACACAGAAGTAGGCAGAGTTCATGAACAAAACCCAATACTTCAAAGAACCAAAAGCTTTATTTAAAAGCTTTTGCACATCAAAAGAAATCACTGACAGAGTAAAAAAAACAACCCACAGAGTGAGAAAAAATTTTAGCCAATTATCCCTCAGACAAAACACTTCAATCTAGAACATATAAGGAATTGAAAAAAAAAAATCAGGGCCGGGGTTTAGCTCAGTGACACAAGCACCTGCCTGGCAAGCATGAGGTTGTCAGTTCAATCCCCAGTACCAAAAAAAAAAGAAAAGAAAAGAAAAAATCAGACTCCCCCCTCAAATTCAAAGACCTAGTCCAAAAAATGGGCATCAGAGATGAATATGCACTTCTCAGATGAAGAAACACAAATGGCAAATAAATATATGAAAAATCTTCAAAATCACTGATCATTCAAGAAATGCAAACAACACTGAGATTCCACCTAACTCCAGAAAAAATGACCATCATTAAGAAATCAAACATTGCCACCCTGGTAAGCAGCTGGGGCCTCACAAGCCACTGCTGCTCCAGGGTGAGAACTATCAGTGTTTCCCAAGGTCTGCACCACATTGGAACTTGGGGTACTGGGAGAACAGGCAGCCAGCTCGCTGCTCTGGTAAACGGCTGTGGGCCTGCAGGTGCACGGGCTAAGAATCAAACATCCATGCATTCCCCCCAACTCCCTACCTCTTTAGTAAGTGGGAGCCGGAGGTCTGAGTATCTCTTGGGAGGATGAACATATGCAGTGTGGCAAGTAAGAGGGATTTCCTTCTACCATCTCTTTGAAGGCAAATATTTTTATCACTGTTTTGCTCAGTTCTGATTAATGGTACTACTCTATTCAATATTCTGTTTTTATAAGTACAGTATTTCCTTCCATTTTGCTCTACCTGACTGAAAGAACAGTTAATGTGAACAGAACGGGATGCACTATTGTGCCTATTGCTGGTGTCCTGGTGACCTGCTGTGAGGTTCTGTGCCAATTTCACTGCACTGCCTCTCAAGGGTTTGTTCTGTCTTGTTCTGCTGTATTTTGCTACCTTCAAAAAAAAAAAAGTAGATAGCAAAGTAACAAAATACCTCCAAAAAACTCCCAACTCCACCAAAGCTGGTCCATGGGGCATAGATGAGGAGAAACTCAAAAACAAGGCAACAGAATAATATATGGTGATTAAAAAGTAACAACAACAAAACAGGTCAGTAAGGTACTGAGCAACCTGAAACAGGATATAACTAAACAGATAATGGACTTAAAAAGCAAAAGGAGGAAAAGAAAGTGCTCTAAAGGATATAATTTGCATTTGTGTAGGATTGATAACCATGTTGCTAAGTTTTTATTGGATCACTGAACAGAAATGTTTGCAGCCTCACTGTTTGAATGTCCATTTTGTATGCTTTAAGTTTGTAACTTGAACAACTATGTCTAAGAAGACAATATGTAATTTATCAACTAGTAATTTCTTACTGTTTGGTTTTTTTTCTGAAATTCTGTATTGTTTCTATCCTTTTTTCTATTTTGCTTTTTTTCTCTTTAAACAAAATTTAAAAAAAGAAATCAAACAACAAATGCTGGCAGGGCTGTGGGGAAAAAGGAACCCTTGCCCACTGTTGGTGAGAGGTCAGACTAACAGAAATCAGTGTGGAGATTCTTCAAAAAACTAGGTTGGAAGGTCCCATTCAATCCAACTATTCCCCTTGTGGGTATTTTCCCAGAAGAATTAAAAACATCATACAACAGTGATATATATGCACTAATGTTTATAGCAGCACAATTTGTAAGAGCTAACTCTTGGAAACAACCCAAATGCCCAACAAGCACGGAATGGATAAAAAAAAGATGTGGTATTTTTATACAAGAAAGTACTACTCAGCTATAAAAAAGGATAATCTTGAGGCTTTTAGAGGTAAATGGATGCAACTTGAGACCATACTCATAAGTGAAATATATCAAGCTTGTATGTATAAACACCCTATTATCTCCCTAATGGAAGAAGCTGAGAGAGTAAATAAGATCCAAAATCTACAATAGATACCATGAAAGGGAACGAAACTGCTTAAAAGTGAAGAACACCCCACCAAAAAGCTACTGCTGATTTGCTGGGATGGGACAGACAGGGATCAGGACTGTGTCTCTGCAGGCTGACTGCCAGTGAAAGCAGAGACAAACCTGCACAAACCTAGAAGTAGACTTTCTGTTTCTCTCTTCTCCCTCCTTCTCCTCCTTTCAGTCACATTTGTCTTTGATTTTTAGTTTTTAGGGGTTTGTCTTCCTTTTTTCTTTCTTTTCTTTCTTTCTCCTTCATTATTAGATCTTATTTTTATGTAAGTGTAAATGTGGTTCCTGGCCTCCCTGTAGCTCTGTTCTGTTCTTTTTGTCTCTTCCTTTGCTCTTTCCCTCCAGGGTTTTATACTGGTTTCTCAAAATTAGAGTGATCCCACTTGGTCTTCCAACCTTACATCTAATCTCTTCCTGCTTTTCCAATTCTCTATTTTCTCCTTAAACTATATGAAATTTTAACTCCCAATGGCAAAACTGATGTCATTGTATGCTGCATTTAATTTTCCAGTTTGTTTTATACTGTTATATAACCACAAATCTAGTTTATACAGTTTAAAAGTGGCAAATTAAGGGTTAGCTTGGTCTGTCATTTTCTAGGCTGTGTTTGATGCTATTGGTACCACTGTAGCCAAAATTGACATACTTGTTCTAAACAGCTTTTGGTCCTGGTATGCCATAACTGAGGTTGAGTAAGGGCCTGTTATGGTTTGTGTTCAGATGCCCCCACCAAGCCTCATGCAGTCATGGAGGTGGCGGAATCTAGCATTTGTGATTGTTTTGTTGTCTAGCACTGGAATTTGTAGTGTGAGCACTGCACTCACCCAGGAGTGGGAAGCCAGTATATAATATAGGGGAGGGAAAGAGGCATGCTTTTCTGCCCCTTTTGCCTTTTAGCTCTTGTCTCTTGTGGCTGCTAGGAATGGTTGTCCCTCAGCCATGCCACCCTGCCTTGGAACCAGCTGAGTATAGACTGAAACTTTCAAAAACTGTAAGAAATAAATTTTCCTTCCTTCATTTTGGGCATCAGGTATTTTGTCTCAACAATAAGAGAAAGTAACCAAGATAGAATTTGGTACCAGTGGAGTGGGGTCATTGCTGTGACTGTACTTGACCATGTGGTTCAACAGCCTCTGGGAATGGCTTGTGGGAAGAGTTTGGAAAGGCTGAGAGATGTCACCTGAAAGAGTGTAACAGCTTAGACTATTCTGTATGAGATTCTGGTCAGAGCTCAAAAGACCAGAAAGCTAATAGAAAGCCTGCTGGGAAAGACCAGGCTCAGGAGGTTTGTGCTGGAAAGGAGGACTACACTGGTTGTTCAACTCCACATGACGTGTGTTATGGCTTGGCAGAAAGTTTGTCTGCATTTTGCTCATGTCCAGAGAGTTTGCCTGAGATGGAAATTAAGGGAAGTAGACTGATTAATCTGACAGAAGAAATTTCAAGGCAGTCAAATGTTGAGATGACGGCATAGCTATTGTTGGAGACTTTTAGCCAGATTTATGTTGCCAGTCAAGGGCAAAGGGCCCAGCAGGATGATTTAAAATGTTGTGAGTTTGACCAAAAAGCTGTGGACTAAAAAGATAAGAGCTAAAACTTTGATTGCTGAGAAGGACCAGAGAAATAAGGATCTGGAGCATCCCAGCCATCTTTTTTCTTTTTTATTTTTCTGTTCCTTCTCAGCAATAGATTTAACTGCAATAAGCAATAGCAATAAGCAGTAGGTCTGTACCTTTTGCCACCTAAAAACTGCAAAAGTTAAAGATTTTATTCAGAGGAGAAAGCTTCAGAGTTCCATGTTCCAGAACGGTGGCAGAGGCCACAGGAGGTTCCAAAATGGCGGCAGCACCAGGTTCCAGAATGGTGGTGGCATAGAGAATCTGTTCCTCACAATCAGGTTCAGAGTGCTCAGCAATCCAGATACTTGACCCCTAGAGCCAAGAGAGAGGAAAGCCTGGCTACTGCTCCAGCTGGCAGCGCACCCTGGCAGCATCCATGTGGCATTGGTTTTAGGCTCATGGAGAATGCATGAGTTCTGAGGTTAAGGCAGCTTCCACCCCAATTTCAGAAGGCCTGGGAGGCCAGGCAGGGAGCCCCTGAGAAGGCAGTGTGTAAAGCTGCAAGTGTAAAGCCAAAGGTTAAATGGAGAATCCAGAAGTTTGAAAAAGCCAGGAAGGTGGATCATCTAAGGAAACCTGCAAGGAGGGAGCAGAGCGGGCCTGAGAGAGAAGCCAAAGGAGCTAAAACCACCAGAACTGCCAGGTGGCGGAGTCACTCAAGCCTTTTGGAGCTCACAATCAGATTGCTTCTGATGCTCAGTATGGAATTACAGGATTTAATGTTTGCCCTGGATTTTGGACTCCCTTTGGTCCCATTCCTTTGTATCCCCCTTTTTGTACCCTCTGGAATGGTAATATTTATCTTGTGCTACTGAGTATTGGAAGTGTTTGACTTTGTTTTCATTTATACAGGGTGTCACAGCCTAGATCGTGGAGGAAACTTAGAACTTGAGCTTTTGAAACTGTTAGGACTTTGGCAACTCTTGGAGATGGACTAAATGTCTTTTGCATAAAGGATGTGCATGAGTCTTTGGGGGGCCAGGGGTTAAATGTTATGGTTTGTGTTTGGATGCCTCCCCCAAGCCTCAAGCAGTCATAGAAGCAGTTGAATCTAAAACTTGTATTGGTTTGTAGTCTAGTACAGGGATTGGTGGTGTGAGTGCTGCATCTGCCCAGGAGTGGGGAGCTGGCATACAATATAGGAGAGGGACGAAAGTGTGCTTTTTCTCCTCTTTTGCCCTTTTCGCTATCATTGCTTGTGGCCACCATGCACAGTTGCCCCTCAGCCATGCCACATCTGCCTTGGAGCCAGCTGAGTATGGACTGAAACCTCCAAAACTGTTACATAAATAAACCTTTCCTTGCTTCACTTTGGGCATCAGGTATTTTGTCTCAACAAGAGAAAGTAACTAAGACAGGGTCACAGAAAATACTGTGGCACAGTGCCAAAGAACCAGGGATGGGGCCAAACAAAGAACTTCCCATTTCCAATAAACTGAAGAGGTGAGAGCTTCCAACAGACTCAAAATCCAAACACCAGCTACACCAGAAAGATACCACAGAGAAGCAGTCATCACCTAGGGGTCCTAAATACTAGCAATAAAGCAACCTACCACAGGCAATTTACAAACATCACCCTAGGAATTAAACTTAAAAAAAGAAAGAAAGAAAGAAAGAAAAAGAATGAGGAGACACTTAAAGAAAATGCAACCCCAGCATCCAGTTCACCTGAGGCAAATCCAGGGGCAATGAGGTGGGACAATGAGAAAGCCCCCACCAGGGCCTCTGAAGCAGCAACAACAAAGCAATTGAATGAAGCTCTGGGAAAAAATGAAATCAGAAATAATCTCTCAGATAACTGAAGGGGTGATATCCAAAATAAGGACCATGTTTAGTGATGCTAAAGCAGATACAGACCAAAAAAATAGATGAGCTTAAGAAAATTATGGAAGCTCAGCATAGGAAAGTGGACTCCAAAGGTAAAGAACAACCAGGATGGGTGAAAAAAGAAAAGAAGGAAGAAAAGATTTATATATATATATATATATATATATATATATATGTGTGTGTGTGTGTAAAAAATAATTATACTTTTAATGTCATCATTAAAAAGAATGGCTTGTGCTTTCATCTGATCATTTTTTCACTCCCATATCTTGTAATCTGAGCAATTACTTTGAATATAAAAATATGTGATACATTAATATTGTTAATCTTCTATTATTTTGTTTTTAAATTCTGTATCACTTTTTTCTTTCATTTTAAAATAAAAAAATTAAAAGATATGAATAAAATGAGTGATAGAGTCTGACTGAAAGAGGTAATAAAGATTTCAAAGAGAAAGCAGAATGCAATTTGGGTCTCAGTGGATAAGAAATAATTTCTAATAAAATAATGTCAGTATTATCCCTTTGTACTCATTTTATATAAGTCAATTTTACCAGATAAAAATGCAAGTGTCTGTCTGCAAGATACAATTGAGTTTGTGAAGACTAGGATCACCATATCTTTGTTACAAGTAGCTAAGGATACTGGTTACATCTCTTTTACTATAAAATAGCTTTCAGACAATAAATAGAATCTGAAAATGATGTTGATAGCTTCAAGGAAGGTAAATGCTATAAAAATCAATAGTTTTCATAAATCAAACTCTTTAAAATAGTTTCATATTTTAAAGTCAAATGTCAGTAATTTTTTTTTTAAATGATCAGCAGTTTGCTGTTGTCCAGAACAATATTATGAGGCAGTCGGGAACCATCACCCTCTAAATAAATCAGGAAATAAATAAATAAATTAGGAAAAATTGTATGAAATGATAAACTCTTCAAGAGTAAACAACAAAAACACATAGATCTTGAAAACTTCAAATAATATACTTGCCCATAAAATGCTTCACACATTGGTAAGGCACCCTAAAAAGAAAACCTGTATCTCCATGAAAAATACAGAAGAATAATGTCTTTTCTGGTCATAGAAATTATTTCAGGCTTTGCCATTCCAATGTCGTCTGAATTCAGGGGTCACGCCTGTGGCTCACTTCTAGCCAGTAGAATACAGCAAAGATGGTAGGTAAGTGGGCTCCACGATCCTGTGACCTAAGATCTCAGCAGCACCTTCCTTGGCAGCCTCTGTTCCTGGCTGTGAAGAAGCAAAAGGCCACATCGGCAAGGTTCACACAGATACAAACCGAGTGTAAGAGATGAGACACTCCGTCTAATCCTGCGGCTCCTTGTGAGGTTGGGAGCAGATGTGTCCCCACTCAATTCTGACCCAGCCCTGTCTGACCCCTTGACTACATCCCTGTCCAGTCTGCTCACTGCCAGTGCCATAAGGTGGTCAGAGTGTGTTGTTCTGAGCTGTGGTTCGTGGTAATCTGTTACACAGCAATAGATAACAACTGTAGGAGAACATGGGAAAAATAAAACTAGAAAGAAAAAGACGTGACCCCTTGTAATTACCACCACTAAAATCTAAGGACTGATGTTATACTAACAGGCCAGTTAGGAAAGACATTGCAGTGCAGTGAGTGGAAGCTCCATAAGGGATAACGAGGGGCAGGTTGTCCTCTACTCCTCCCACTGGAGAGGCAACAGTGGCCTGACTAGGCAGCCTAACTGCTGAGGTCTCCACAAATCTGTGCTTGATGGGGCCCATGTCTCAGCCAAAACTCCAATGCATGGTGAAATGATAGGAGACAGCAAATTAGCAGTTACAGAAAGTCTGAGCTGTAAGGAAGAGAAATGGGGAAAGTCAAGACTGCGGTGGGAAGCCTCCCAAGCACAGGAGTCTGAGCAAAGAGAGCCTTTTCTCAGTGGAAGCCGAGAGCACCAAGGTCAGGAGCAGCCTGGCCACAGTCAGCACCAAGCTAACAAGCTCATGCATTGTGTATAGGGGCATTACTAGAAGATTAGGCCTTTTTAAGGCTCAGTAATGGAAAAACTACCAATGCCTCAGGCTTACCAATGTCACTAAAGGGGCTTTTTATAAAACATCAGAGCCAAGAGTGAATCAAACTCTGAGAACACATGCTGAAGCAACACCCAACCAGTGCTACAGTCACCCATGATCATACCCAAGAGAGGATGGGCCACAAAAACCAAAGAGATCACCAAGTGTAAATCAGCAGACAAATTCTCATTAGTTCTTTCTAGGATCTCAATAAAAGAGGTAACTGTTTTAGACCCTGAGAGCTCAACTCTCTCAATACCAGTAAAAGTTGTGTACACACACATGCACCACAAACTCCATGTTCATGGTACACACCACAAGGACCCTTGCATGAAACAACTGGCATTGGAGAAGAAAATATCATGATTAATACTTCTCTTTAAAATCTGAGTTCTGCACTATTGGGTGATTTGTCCTAGATTCTTTTCCTAGAGTCTTACATTTCTTAATAGAACATTTGGTCTTAATTTTCTATTCTTCACAAAGAAAAAAATGGAATTAATGATTAGGTCCCCTATTTCAGAAGTCAGCTTCTTCTTGCCATAAGACCAAGAACTGTGGGAAGCATTTGTAGGAGGGAAAAGGACAGACATTTATTCAGCACCAGGAACTCTGTAGCATCTCACTTGCTTCTTGCATCAGAGCTCGCAGAGTAGAATTCGCCAAAGCCTCTGAGAAGTTAATTTCCCCAACATGAACTAGCCTTGGGTGTCAGAGTCCACAACACCTTCTTCCACTGTGTTGCATTCCATTAACTCATCCTCTGAAAGTTCTGAGCTAGCAAATTGAAAAATAATTTGCAATGAATAGATTATTATGTTCTCTTGGAATAAATGAGGGAAGTTTTCATGTAAAGTGGGTAAAATTATTTTATTTCTCTTTACCTACATTCCACTGTGAGATGAACTATAAATTGTGACTTAATACATTCCTAAAACTAGAATCCAGAAAATACTACTCTCCAACAATGAATGTTACTCTCAAACAATGAAGAAAACCTATTCTAAAGGGAAAGCATCTATCATAAACATAAACTTTCTAAACTCAGATGTGTGCAATCCTCAATGTGAGAATTTTATTCATAATATATGCTTCAGATACTTCCCTGATCCATTAGAAATTTATCATCATGTTAAGCTATACTTAATCAATATTAAATGGTATAACAGGCATTCCCATCAATCCATGATGCTAAGTAATAACTATTTAGTAAGTGATACTCTAGTGACCTAAAGGAACAAATGCCACTCAAGTCCACCACACTCAGGAAGCAGTTTGATCCTCCCATATGGCGGTTTATTACTCTCACTGCTATCATACAACACGCAGACCACCTATGAAACAGATTTAGAAAGCTAAGTCAATCAAGAAAGTGTAACTGTCCTTACCAATTCAAAGATGTTCAGCAGAAGTTAAAACATGTGGAGTTCCACCCAAATAGTATCAAAGTGTCTGTTGTGACTTACTTTCAGAATGCTTCCTTCCATAGATAACATCAACTGGGTAAATCACTCCAGAATACTGTCTCCATTCCTATTTTTATGTTTTCTTCTAGAATTTAATTCCTGGTTAAAAAGTAGGAGGAGAAGATTGGAAGAAAAGAAAAAAAAGAACAAGAACAAGCAGCTTCTCAGATCCTTTCTTCTACACTGTTTATAATTACCCAGGCTTAGTCAGCTTTTCAAACTGAAAACCAGTGCACAACTCGTATGTGTCACATCAATGTATTTCTTGGAACCTCTGCTTGCTCATCTAACAGAATATTTAAATGCTATCATCTCTTATTGCAGAATTGCTCCTTAACTGTGAAAACAGCCTGGGAGTGACGGGAGAGATGCATGCACAGAGACACACTGAACCATCCATCTATGGTTAATATAACATAAAGTCTTGGACTTGCTTTAGGAATACTTCCTCCAGAAAATGTGGAGCCATGTGGAGGCAAATGCAATGAAATTGGTAAAACGCTGATATTTGTTAAGCTGGGCAGGCCCAGGTATGTGGGCTTTATTATATTATGTTCCCTTGAGCACACATAACTTTTTCTATAATTTAAAACAATTTGTTAATATCATCATCTTAAATCGGAATCAGGAATACATAATTGGAAGTCCTTCAGCATTATTCTTTCAAAAACTAAACTCAATCATATTAGATCATAATGCCTTGAATATATATTGACATCCCAATGCCAATATAATAAGCGTTGTTCCCCAAAATAATTTATAGAGGAGATCCAAGAGTAGTTAAAGAAATTCCTAGATTTACCAAATGTTAACATTTGGCTACATTTGCTGTTTTTTTTTTAAGTTTTTTTATTGCACAATATGCATATACACATAAATGTTCACATACCTACATATGTTTCTTTCCCTAAAGCATTTGAGATTTAGTTGTAGGCATAGATCCTTTTATCCCTAACTATTTCAGTTTCCCTTAAAAAAAGACATTTACTTTCAAATTGCAATAAAATATCAAGTTTATGGCTTTCGATGTTGATACGATGCTATTCCAATACACAACCTTTGTTCAAATCTCACCAGTTATCACAACGCTGTCCACTGTAGCATTTGTCCCAACCCAGGATCCAATCTAAAATCACCCATTGCATTTGTTGTCTCTTTGGTCACTTTCAATCAGTGCCTCGGCCACCTCCTGTGACATCAGTTCTCATTCAGGGTCTGTCTGATGCTGCCTCATGCTTACAACAACAGGTCAGACATCTTGGGGCTAGTAGGTGGCACAGTGTCCTTACTGCTGTATCAGGAAGAACAGATTATCAGTTTGTCGTGTGGTGGTAACATTATTTGTTTAACATAAGTTTCTCCATCATAAAGGAAGTTAAGAAAGAAAATATTCTATTCCTATTCGAATGTTCACATAACAGATGAATAATTCTTGCCTGAATCGATAATGATTACGTTTACAAAAACATAAGGACTTTTCCTAAGGGCTATATTGTTTTTTGTGAGTGTTAGAAGTTTCCAGGAAAAACTGAAGTTCTCTAACTCAATGTCCATATCTTTAAATGACATCATTTGTAAATTTCTTAGTTATTACTATGATTAGAAATAACTCTACTCAAGAATTTCAAAACATCTTCACTCAAAGTCAAGCCATTTGCTCTTAGATTCTAAACATCCTATCTCCCAGTCAACATCTCAAGCAACTGTTAGGCAGTGGTTCCTCATCTGCCTTTGCTTTTGCCTACATTTGACTTTGCCCAGCCTGACTTCCTCCTACCCTTGCAGGACTGAGCAAAGAGTAGAAATTGCTAATGGAGTCAGGAGGATAGGGAGAAAGGAAACTGGAGGTTGTCAAAAAGACAGTAGAAGTGAGAGAAAAGTTACTGGTAGAGACTGCTGTAAGGAAGCTACAATCAGCTTGTGTACAGATTAAGCAAAAATGACACAAAGTCAACAAATAGATTAGGAGCAAAACCGAAAGGGACCAGGTATCTCCCTTACAATGCCAAATGTTCATTAGCAACAACTCAAAGACTCACCTACCCAGGAACTGCCCACAAGATATTTCCAACACTGCTTAACGCACCTAGCTGTTCCTAAGTATCTATTCTTATAAGCAGACTAAAGTGGCTTTGAAAACAAAAGATTCAGAGAAACTATTCACAATGCAAGAAATGCCATAAGGGGAAGGAAAATATCTTTACTAATTATCTCAAAAGGCAAGATTATCTGGAACACTTGTTACTGAGAAAATCGTGAACTATAGTTCAAAACTAAGTACCACCACTTTATAAAGTAAACCTGGACATCAAAGTTATTTTCCATTTCCTGAGAACTTAGCCGCCACCACTGAAAGTTCTCTAGTTCTCCATTTCTCCTCAGGAACCTGCCCTTAGAGAGCGTTTGCTCTGTACTCAAGGACATTTTCTGGGGGCTACATTCTTTTTCATGAACATTATTAAGTTTCCAGACAAGCATTTTTAAAACATCTCTGTGTTTCATTTACTTGTACATACCACATTCATAAGCAAGGACTTTCTGGCCACCTTCTAGAATTGACTGGAGTAAGGTATTTGCATTTTGCCTGGTTTCCCAACCAATTTTTCCCTCAAGGAGAAATCTGGGTGGAGGGTAGAAAAATGGGGAAAAATTAGCTACAGTCTGAAGGCAATGCTGTGCTAAGGTTTGATTTATCTTAATGAGGCCACATGCTCACCACACAGTGACAAGACCAGACTGCTGAGAAATGATTGTCATCCTGCACTCTGCCTTGCCTCTCATCTGTCAGTCCCGCGCCTGTAGAGATTAGGATAGGGACAGGAGTGGACAGGAGCTTCGCTTCACTGTATATGAATTCTCAGACCAAAACCAAGACTTAATGAATCAGAAACTCTGGGCGAAGGGACCCAGCAGGTCATTTTAGGCGACTCTGATGCATGTTCAAGTCTCCAGTTGCATGAGTATTTTTTAAAACTCTTGGGAATGTTTTTAATATAGATGGAGGGCTGAGTATCAGTGTTAACTTTTTTCCTTCCTCAAACCCAGGACCTCATAAATGCTAGCCAAGTGCTCTACTGCTGAGTTTTATCCCCAACCTATAGCTAACTAAAATCCTCTATGTCTCTAGGGTTTTTGGTTTGTTTTTGAGACAGGGCTTTACTATGCAGTTCCTTCTGGCCTTAAACTTACTATGTATACACAGAGACTGTCACATTACTTTTCTTTGAGAAAGGGTCTCACTGTGTAGTTCAAATTGGCCTTGAACTCACTACATAGCACAGGCTGGTCTCAAATTCATGGTGATCTACCTGCCTTAGCCTCCTGAGTACTGAGATTACAGGTGTGCACCAACACAACAAGCTGGCATATTACTTTTGAAGAACGAAGACAAATTAACTACGTTTCACACTCTGAAAATCTTTCCGATTTCTAGCTCTATTCATGCTAAGAACAAATATAAGACTGCATCCCCACATATCCTCGAGAGCTAATATAATCAAATATCAGCATCTTTTTCTCCACAAACGAACAAAAGTGATGCACTAAAGTTTGAGTCTTCAGAAGAACTGAATACACTACCAAGAGGGAGAAGCCATCTTTCTCTGCATAGAGACAGAAGCATGGACAAACTTTTTAGGACAACAAGTGCATCTTTACCCAAAATATAAGAAAGTAATAGAACACTGTCCTACTGCATTTGCGTGACGTACAAATTACCTGTTTGAATTCTTTTGCCTTTGTTTATTCTTTTAAAAAAAGAGCCATAAAGAAGGCCAAGTTTAATTATCTCCTTTGTGGTATCTTACTTTGTTCATCAAAGCCTAAATCCATAATTTATTTTCCTAAACAAAAACAGTCTACGCTTTGTACAAATGAGCAGAATTAAGAAAAAGGGAGGGCTAGTCTTTGTTGGATAATTTTATTGTAAATATCTGATTTTTTTTGGTCATTTAAAAACATGGAGAGCACGTTGGCATCGCCACACATACAACATTGATGAGTGGGAAAAGGAGGGAGAACTTGTGAGCGCTGGTCACTTCTTGAAACAACCCGGTCAAAACGAAAGACAGAAAACCAAGGGGAGCGCCTGTTCCACTGCCAGTGAATTTTAGAGACACAAAACACACGAGTTATGGCTATTTAAAAAAAGAGGGGAAAAAATGCTCTCTGCACTGTTTCCAAACCGTGCTCTTGGCTGAGTAATAGTGTGCTTAACAGAAATAAAATGAATTCCTGCAAAAAGTGTGACCCTCCTCCCCCAATCTCTGTCCCTGCTTGTCCCTGAATAACGCCTTGAAGGACTCCGGGAGAGCGCAGTGGCCCAGGGAGCCCCGGGAGGCGACCCCGGTGTGGCCGGGGGTGCCTCGGTGGTTTGACTCCGAAATCCCTGGGCGGCTCCACTAAGCCGATTCCGGCCTCGCTACACCCAACTCCACCGCTTTTCACAGACGTGATTCCGTTCTCCAAAACCCTCAGCCCAGAGGGCAGAAGCGCAGGCGCCCCGCGCGGGTCTGCGGGTCCCCGGGGCCGCAGAGGGCTCGGCCCGGCCGCTCGGCCCAGGGAACGGAGCCCGGAGGGTGGCGCGCGGACCCGGCCGCTGCTCCAGGCGAACCGGGAACCCCGGCATCTCCCGGCGGGGGGCGCCCCACGCCTGCGGGGACGGTGCGGCGTCCCCGAAGCGCCGCCGCGCGGAAGGCCCCGAGCGCCCGCGCCGCCGCCGCCGCCGCCGCCGCCCCCGCGGACCCGCCCCCGAGCCCCGCGCGCACTTACCGCCCGTGGCCGTGGTCGCGCGGGCCGCCGAGGCCGCCGCGGCTGGGAACCGCTCCGAGCTTCCCGGCGCTAGCTCCGCAGGCCCCGCGCCCGCCCGCGCCCCCGCCGCAGCCGAGCCCGCCCCGCCCCTGCGGCCGCGGAGCCGTCGCCCCGGAGACGCCCGGAGACGCCCGGAGACGCCAGCCCGGCCGCGCGGGGTCGTCCGCCGAGGGGCCTTTCCTTCCTCCTGCGCCCCTCGCGGCGCGCCGTGGCCGCTCACGCTCCCCGCCTCCTCCGCGCCTCCGCTTTCTTACTGGTCCCAGCGGGAGGAGCGGAGAGGAGAGGCGAGCAGAGCAGCTGGGCTGGGGGGCAGCCTCCGGGATGACCCCCCGGAGCTGGCAGGACTCCCAGGGCGAGGACTCTGCAGACCCGCCCGCCTTCCTGGTAATGTCCTCAGGGTGCCCTGCTCCTCCTGTCACCTCTGTTTTGTGTCCCTCCATGGATGGGTAAGTGAGCCACAGCCGTGCCCGCCGATTGGGATCGGGCGCTGACTGGGGTAAGAGGACCCGCCTGAACGCCAAAGCGGAACCCTGTGGTGTCTCCCAGCGCAGGGCAGATCCCGGGGTTCTGAACTCAGGAACCTGCTCTTCTGAAACTCAGAAACCAATTTTGGATGAGTTCCTAGGGGATACTTGAGAAACCATCACCAGCACATCCCTGAAGGAAAGCACCAAACTGGCCCAAACTGTGTCCTAAGACACGGAGCTTCTGGTTCCCAGACACCACCCATGTGTTCCGTCTGAAGGTGCACACTCTGAGGACCCCAGCAGGCATTAGATAGCAGATTAGACACCAGGCCCTGGATTAGACACTCAGCCCTGTATTAGACACCAGGAAGACTCGGGAGCCGGCACCCACCGCTATTCTCTGAGCACAGGAGACTAGCAGGGGACAGCAGACTTTCTTCCTCCCTGATCAGCCCAGAGCTGGGATGCAGGAGACAGTATTCTGACCTTACCTTACCCAGATGCAGTACAGCTGGGGTGGGGGCTGGTTTTTAATCTGTACCACATGCGATTCTGAAGGACACTTCTGGTTGAGAACCTAGTTGAGAACAGAGACCTGTTCATTTGTGTTTCTTACAGCCTTCTGCAGTGGGCCCAGAAAAACTTGAAATGGGTTGGAGGCAGAAAAGGGTGGGAAAAGCGCTAAAGATGACCAAAGAATAATGAACCTATTTGAAGCTCATAAACCCAGAGTTAGTCTGGTTAGTCTGGTTAGTCTGAAGGGACGGTGGACAGTTGAATTTGGGCTTAGTCAGACGGTCAATAGGGCCAGACATGGTGGCACACTTCTGTAATCCCAGCACTCAGGAGGCTGAGTGAGACAAGAGGATTACCCGAGTTTGAGGCCAGCCTGAACTGCACAGCAAGACCCAATCTCAAAAGAAAAAAAGAGAAAGAAGGAAGAGGAGGAGAATCAGTAGGACATTTGTGAGGATACATTCATTGATCAAACCTTTTCTGAATTAGAAAAGTGATAAAGACAACTTGAACTATATTATATGTACATATATATGTTTAATAAATGTTCTCTGAATACTTGGCTTTTGGATCACAGATATTTTACTTTTCTCATAGCTGAGACAACACCCAACACTCAAAACTAAAGGAGGAAAGGTTTGCTTAGCTCCCTGTTTGTAGAGGTTTCGTAGTGGGCTGGCTCCAAGGCAGCGTGCATGGTGGAGGGGTACTGCAGGGAGGAAACAGTCCATGGCATGGTGGGGCACACACAGGGCAGCAAGCCTGTCTTCTTTCTGTCCCTTTCATCCAGGCTGGCCACTTTCTGGGTTGTGCCACTCAGAACCATACTGAACCAATTAATGGTAATGGTAAACCACACACAAACTTAACCCCAGCATCACACCATTAATCCACTTTCACACACCCTAGAGCCAGCCACGTCTGAAAAGCACAGGAGGCTTTGGGAGGGACATCTAGATATGAGCCATAACAGCAAGTCTACTAGCGTGGACCCAGCTGTCCATTGGGAAGGCATTAAAGTATAAGTGGATTTCAAGGAGTTGGAAGCGTCAAGTATAAATAATTCTCTCAAAAAGTTTTATAGTGGAGGGATGAAAGACGAAAGCTCCGAGAGAGAGCAAAATTAAGTTTAGATGAGCTCTTGGTTTGGTATACTTTAAAATGGAGAACTAACTGTTCAGCAAAAAAGATATCCCTGTCTACATATTTAAGCATATAAAATTAAAAATTCATTTTTCTATAACCAATTTAACTTTCTGACCCAAGTCCCTATTCTACCTATCATTAAGAAATTTGATTTTATTTAAATCAGGATAAACCCTCAGTTCCAGTTTGTCTCAGGTAACTCGGTTTCCCCTCTGCACTTTTCCTTGGTGCCACATCTGTTTTTGGAGGAGAGGGTCGGGTAGCACAGGAATGTCCATGGGGTCAGACACCACCTGACCAAATGGAGATGGCCCTCCTTTGTCCAGATGGTGGAGTTCATCCAGTTAGGAGCTTTGACTTTTCTCCACTGGCGTTGCGGGGAAATTTCTGGTTGTTCACACATTCCATTTTGAGGAAACGGAAATCTATGGAGGAGGTTCGAGTACCTTCTGTCTCACAGGCCACACTGCCACTTCTCTCTCATTCTCTTGCTCTGAGGTAGAGGGGAGCTCTGCATGGTGGGCCGACAGCAAGATGTGTGATATGACAGGAAAAAAGAACCCCTTAAGAGAACTCCACTTCCCCAATGCAAGTTCTGTCCTCTTCCCTTGTTCCTGGAAATGAAATTTTCTAAGGAGATGTATAGGGTGATTTCAGCCGCATATAACTGAGTAACAGTGGCTTGAACAGTAAGAACATCTTATCACTACTGGTTTGCCCAGCATAGGGAGTCTGAGCGAGGGACCTTGCAGCAACCCTCCATGCGCCGCAGTGACCTCCCCAGGGGTCTGAGGGCGGCGCTGGACACTTCGGAGGAGGGTCTGAAGCTGCCTGTGCTTTCCCTCCTTTCCTGTCCGGTCCTGGGGAAGTGGCGCTGAAAAAGGGTGGCGAAGGGGAGTAGGAAAAAAAGATCCGGTCAGATTTCTGTGCAGATCCAGTGAGGTTAAGCCCTGTGAGCACATAGGAAAAAAAAAATGAAAATGAAATTAAAGCTTAAAGAACTAGAGAGTCGCCTGCAACAAGTGGACGGATTCGAAAAACCCAAGCTACGTCTAGAACAGTATCTGACCTGGCCACACATTGCAGCTTGTATGCTCTATACAATCCATAACACATATGATGACATTGAAAATAAAGTGGTTGCAGATCTAGGATGTGGTTGTGGAATGCTTAGCATTGGAACTGCAATGTTAGGAGCAGGACTGTGTTGGATTTGACATAGATGAAGATGCACTGGAAATATTTAACAGGAATGTGGAAGAGTTTGAATTAACAAATGTTGATATGATTCAGTGTGATGTGTGCTCATTATCTAACAGAATGGCCAAGTCATTTGATACAGTGATTATGAATCCTCCCTTTGGAACCAAAAATAATAAAGGGATAGATATGGCTTTTCTTAAGACTGCTTTGGAAATGGCAAGAACAGCAGTATATTCTTTACACAAATCCTCAACTAGAGAACATGTTCAGAAAAAAGCTGCAGAATGGAAAATCAAGATAGATATTATCGCAGAGCTTCGATATGACCTGCCAGCATTATATAACTTTCATAAAAAGAAATCAGTGGACATTAAAGTGGATTTAATTCAGTTTTCTTTTTAAAAGCTTCCAAAGACAAAAAGCAGCTTAAAACCTAACATGAATAAAAAATATTGTTTACTAAAAAAGAACATCTTATCATCTCATATAACAAGGAATTGGAGATAAGTAATCCCATGGTTGGTTCAGCATCTCACCAATGCCAGCAGAGACCCAGGCTGTTCATACCTTGTGACCCCTCCAACTTCAGTCCTCATCAACACTTCATGCTCTCTCTTCATAATCACAAGGAGGCTGCAGAAGCACAGGACCTCCTATCTTCACATCACAACATTCTGAAAGCTGGTTAGAGGGTGGAGGTGAGAACATCCCTTCTCACTTCTTTTTAACAAAGGAAAAAATCTTTATAAAGGTCCTCAGTGACCTTCTGTAGAACTCCAGCTGCAATGGAAGCTGTCATTCTCATCTTCAGGTAAGCAGATTCTGCCAGCACTGAGAAAGAGGCAAGGGAAGGGTCACTGTGGAGGACCTCCTGGGTGGGTCTCCATGAATAAAGAGCAATTACCTCCACTCTGGCTAAACCTGACCCTGTCTCCATGTACCGATATGTATCGAGCTGGCTAAGCCGTTTCCTTTTCCCTTCAGTTGGCTCTAAGCAATGTAAATAGGACTGAAGTACTGAATCATAATCTTTGAAGCCAGACGACAATTACTATTTCCCTGCCTTAGTGTCCACCTAAGTGGTGGAGCCAAGCAGGACACAAAGCAAATGCTCCAGGGCTGTCAACTGGGTTGAGCCTTCAGATAAGAGGCTGTGAAAGAAAAGGAAAAGATTTGCATAGCAGAACTGACCACCAGCCTTCTAAACATTAAATGCTACCTCAGTTATGTGGTACAGATTGGTCTTTCTGCATATCCTTCTCCTGCATATTGCAGAGGTGCTTTCTGGGCTCCTAGCTAGCCCAGCTCGCAATACTCACATCATTCCCACCAATCACACAGTCACTCATCCTGGAGCCACTCCTTTCTTCAATAAAACCCGGGTTAGGCCCTGGGTGGAGGCTTTTGTTCTATGAACCCTCATCTGGGCCAGACTCAGGACCCCTTCACTGTCCATAACTATAAATATACCTTAGTGTCTTTATCTTTGCTGTGGGTTGCACAGGAGGTGGTAGACTGGAATTAACTCATTAAAATTCCAATCATTTGGGGCCAGGGATTTAGCTCAGCAGCTCAAGTGCTTGCCTGGTAAGCATGAGGTCATGAGTTTGAACCCCGGTACCAAAAAAAAAAAATGATTTCCAATAACTTTTCCCTGGGATTACAAATATAAACTTCTTGGACTGTGACAAGGATGGGGAAAAGGCCTTTATAGGTCACACCATTCGAATCCACCACTGTCTTCTCATACTCAATAGAATCTCAACCACTGAGCTCCTCTCTGACTAAGGCAATCCCTCCATGGCTAATCCTAAAGGGCTGGCAAATAGAATCCTGCCCGAAACCTCCTGCATTCCCCTAAATCTATGCAGCTGTTTCTTGGGCCTCAGCTTTTGAAATTAAGACCCCAAAATTTTGGACTTTTTGTTTTTTACTCAACCTAAGGTCAGAAATGCCAGGTTACAGAGCAGAGACCCACCTGGTATGTGAAATAATATGCCAAGAGTGAAAAACACAGAAGTCAATATCGAGTTACAAGTCTAGTTCATTCACAAAGGAGACAGAAGGACCACTGCAGAGGAAAGATCCAACATGTAAAGCAAGGCAGGCAGGAGAGTTGGGTAAGAGTGGCTTCCATGGCCAGCACAGGCAGAAGTCTCACCTTGGAGAGCAGCTGCCACTTTCAGTCTCAGAAACAGAAGTTTGAGAAAAGAGCAATACCAAGTTCTGCTGTGCTTGGCACAGGGAGGCTGGCGAGCCTAGGTGTGCCATGTGGTCTCAGGGTTTCTACAATGTAGTTAACAGAAAAGGGAGGGGAGGGGAGTCTGAGAAATTAGGAGAGTGGAAAAGAGGTTAAACTGCATTTGTTAGAAAAGGGGAGGGATTGGAAGGGATAAATAGGAGAAAAGAACTTCCAGCTTGCCCTGAGGAACTTTCTGGAGTTAGAGGGTCGGAGCAGAGGAGGAAACAGGAAATGGAAGTGGACAGGACTTGACTCCTAGGCCTGTGTCCCCAGCATAGGAAGAATATTGAGGAGCACATGATCCTAGGACCTGGAGGAGGACAAGCGGGAAGCCAGGTCCCATGGCCTGGGAGAACGTTTGCTCTCGAGGGTGTTTGTGTCTGAAGGGGGCTGCAGCAGAGAGCGCAAAGAGCCCAGCAACTGCGTGTTCACTAAGGTAACTTGGGTCCCACAGGAATCTTCTGACTCCTTATTCGCCATCACTGTTATTCAGACATTGACATCCACATAGCTGCGTTCACTTCCAGAATAGGCAGGACAAATGTTTCCCATACTGTGTCCATGCCCTGTGGACTCTTTTAACCTTCTGGCTCCAAACAAGAAATGACAATGTGGGTGAGGGGCTGTGGCCACTGCCCAATGGGTCTGCATCCTGGGAGAACCATTTTGGTGAAAATAGCTACTGTTTATTACTTTGTTCCAGCAGGTGAAAGTAAAGAAGCTAATTTGACAGTGATGTGTGTGTGATGCTTATGACCTACTGAGAATTTTAAGTGACACCAGAAATGAGGAGTCATGTTCATTTTTGTGAAACTCACCTTTGAGTCATTTCATGTGTCTGCACCCCTTTGCCATGGTATTGGTGCCCTTTTGCTAAGTCTCTGACCTCAGACACATGGCTGGGAACAAACACATATGTAATCAAGAGCATTGTGTTCTAGGTTAGCCCTTGCCAGCCAC
This sequence comes from Hydrochoerus hydrochaeris, assembly GCA_004027455.1. Classification (NCBI taxonomy): domain Eukaryota; kingdom Metazoa; phylum Chordata; class Mammalia; order Rodentia; family Hydrochaeridae; genus Hydrochoerus; species Hydrochoerus hydrochaeris. Next base: position 176,314 of record PVLA01002789.1, on the reverse strand, counting down.
ATGGGGAAGGGACAGGAGGAGGATAGGGCTTGACAGGTGACATTCTTGTCTGGAGTATGGTAGGCAGGCCCTGGGTCTGGTGCCATAGTTGTAAACTTCCAGCCACTGTCTAGACACTCAGAGGTAGAGAAGAATATAAAGGGTTTATAAGGTGGGAACGTAGATGAGAATAGCGTAGGGGGTTAGTCTCAGGGAAAAGAAAGAAACCAGGGAGACAAATTGATCAGCATGACCACCCTGTTGTTTCAGAATCTGTACATGTGAATGTGGCATTTTCCCCTTAATATCCCTAACCTTTTTTTTTTTTTTTTTCCTGTGAGACAGGGTCTTGCTACACAGTTCAGGATGACTTTGAACTCACTTTGTAGCCCAAATTGGCCTTGAATTCTTGGCAACCCTCCTGTCTCAACCTCCTGAGTGCTGGGATTACAAGTGTGTGCTACCATTCCTGGTTTCTAAGCTTATTTTTTAGAGACAGTGTTTAGTGGTCGTTCAAAATTAACCTAAAATATAAATGCTTAATTCACTTTTAAAATATAGCTATAGACACAGCACTTTAAAGACCTCAAGCAAGACACACTCACACTAGGGACAGGTATACCTAGGGGAGGAAGAGCACAAGAACCCAGGAATGAATCTAGCAGACCTCTCTGTTTTTTTCAGAGGCAAAACAAGGCCAGATCCTGCTGAGTCTCTGGTGAGAATGAGTCTCTAAGTTCCTGACCCCAAATTACCTGGAGAACTTGCTTGCAATGCAGATTTTAAACTACATTGACTTGCAAGCTAGTAATGGGACTCTATATTTGCATATTAAATAACTGGGGGGAGTTCTAATACATCCTAAGATGGGAAGCCCCTGGCCCAGGGAATAACAGCCAGCTACAGGGAACAGCAAAACTGCCTGCAGACCTGAAACTTCCGATCTCAGAGTTTCTGTTTGGGTCATCTCTATTCACAATGGAGAGACACTAAATGCTGAGGATTTGGCCACTAGCAAACAAATTCATTGTGAACAAACTTTTTCAATAAACAGTTCTTAGATCTAAAGGAATCCCTTGGAACACTAAACTCTGTTCCTTTTTTTCTCTATGATTATAGATAAGTGGTCACAATTTAATTCTCTGTAACTAAACCCTCATACAGTAGTCTGCTTAGTCCAGCTGAGCTGCTATAATGAAACATCACTAACCACATGCTTATTAGTAATAGAAATGTACCAGTCACAGCTCCAGAGGCTGCAAAGTCCGAGATCCAGAGGCTGGAAGATTCAGTGTGCAGGTGGGCCCGCTCTGTCTCTAACTCCGCATGTATGTGAGGGAGGACTCTTCCTTGGTCACTTGTGAGCATCTCGCCCCATTCGTGAGGGTTCCTCCCCACCCTGGGACCTATCACCTTGAAAAGTCACCACCTTAGAACACCACCTGGGCAGGCCAGGCTTCCACTTGTGAAGTTGGGAAATTCAAACACTCAGATCACAGAAACAAGAAAGAATTCCAAGATTCATGGAGCTACACACTGCTTTCTTCCCTCCAAGCTAAGTAACTCCAATTCTTTGTCAAAGTATTCATTTGTTTCAGCTAAAATGATAGGAAGTGATTTTCAAAGCTGTGTTTTATTTAGAGAATGATCCCTAGAGGGAGGAATTTATGGATATCTGAAAAATAAAACATCCACTTCGCCTTTGACCATTTTTCTTCCTTCAGATAAAAGAGAACTAAACAAATATAAGAAGATGAATAAGTATATTTTAAAATACTGCCTTACAATATCAACACATAGCTCTCATAAAATTCATGGTTTTAGCAATTGATTTCCTATGTCATCCTCCTTAGTTCTATGTCCTACACCTTTAAACATTTAGACCTTGTGATATCATGTGTCATCTCTCACCGGACCATTTGGTTTCTCCTTTCTTCATTCTAGTTGAAAAAAACACCTAGCACTTGGGAAGCCAAGGCAAGAGGATCATCACAAGTTCAAGGCTAGCCTGCGCTACATAAGAGAGTTCAAGGCTAGCCTGCACTACATAGTGAGACCTTGTCTCAAAAAGCCAAAAAAGAAAAAGAAAGATGAAAAGAACTTTTGAAGACCATTATGAAGTGGCTCTGAGCAGGATTCAAAATTGACTAATTGGCTTTCTATGTTCACCTGTGAGTCTGTCGTAGGCCTCAGACCCTTGCCTGGTGATGGGAGCTGATTCATAGTAAGTGAACCTCTATGAATCACTGGTCCTGCCTGAGGCCTATAGTGGCCTGTGAGGCCAGAGATACCTCAAAGGGCAAGATAAGGCCACAGCTGTGGACACTTGGCTCAAACATCAATTAAGTAGCTAGAGACTGCAGCTGCAGGAATTACTCCTACAGTCTCACTCCTACCATGCCTTCATGATAAGACAGTGCTACTGAATTGACATGATTCATTACTTGGAGACGTCTTTGAAGTGATTCCCAAAGTCCTGCTCATTGCCTGCACTTTCCTCAGTTTCCCCACCCCTTGCTGTTGGACCTATTAAAAATGGGCAGTCCAGAAAAGCCTTTGTCTTAGCCCTCCGAGTCTTGAGCTCAACTAGAGGGTTTTGACCCTCCTGGAGCCCTAAAATCATATCACTTGTCTCATTTTATTTAAACCTCCACCGTACACTCATTTGGCAGATCGGGGCTCTAGGTCAGGACTCGATAAAGAACATTCTGAGATTCCCATCCACAATGTGCTGCTTTCAATGTAATCCTTACTTATTCATAAAATTTGCCCTCAGAAGGTGGTGATCAAACTCAAAGGATGATTTTCTGCTTTTACACATTATTCCACTGCATATTGCAACAGTGTGCACAACCATTCCTCATTTGAAATTCTGTTCCCTTGGCTCTGAAGCACTTCATTTTCCTAAGTTTCCTGCTACATGTCATAAATTCACCCAAAGCTTTCCTTCATGACTCCTCTTCTCCTGCTGATTACCCTCAAGTTTCATACTTCATGCCGAGTACTCTCCTCCAGCCTGTACACGCTCTTAGTAATCCTCCATCTTGCTTCGTCTCAACAGCTAGTTCCTTATAATACTTATGCCACATTCACTGAGATTCTGATCCACTCATAAACTCTGTGGCCTTGAGTAAGCAACATACCGCATGCCTTTGTTTCCTCCTCTGAAAATACTAGGTAGGACTGCTTTGGGCAGTATGACATCGACTTTCAAAGGGCCTTCCTTCTTCTCCTGGATAAATTGCTACAAAAATAAATGTTACAGCCTTCTCCTGCTCACCAGCTTATAGCCAAATCTCAAAGGTGAAGAAGAAAACAATGAGCCAAACCAAAGCAAGCAAAAAAGGGACAGTGAAATACAATTAACCTGATAACTTCTGCAGTCAAGAGGCTAAATGTGGAATAGTAAGTAACCTGAGAGTCCAGGGAAATGGAGGATTTCAGGGATCTTGGGACAATACTATTCCCAGCTCACAGCAGAAGTGAACAAATTCTCTCTAAAGGAAAGAATCCCAAATCATGCTTGCGGGATTTAGGTCAAGAAATTTGAACTACCAACAAAAATCACCAAATACAACAAAGATGCAAACACAAACCACCAGAAATGAGGGTTAAAAACAGCAAACAATAGACTAACTTACTGAATTTTAGATATTAAAACAGCCAAATACAAAACCTAAAATAATTATGTTGGAAAGAGTCAATGAAAAAAATTTAAATTAAATTTTAAAATTTTAAAAATGCAATGAAATAAAAGATGAAATAGAAAAATTAATCAAAGACCCAGAAAATATGCAAAGATCTAGGTAGATATAAATATTTTCAACCAGCTTGTAGAAAATACAATTATATGAGAGATTTTTTCTTTTTTAATTTATCATAAATGAAATAAGACATTTTAAAACCTTATGTTAAAATCCTTGAAAGAAAACAAAGCTTGTGCATATGAAAATGTTTTCTTCATAGCATAATCTGTAATTAGTCTGCTCAGGCTTTGTAGCCTACAACCAAAAACAAATTAATTACATAATTTGACTCTACAGTGTTTAGCATTTTGGAAAGATTAGCCTCCTTGAAAAATCAGAATTGGAAAAAAAAAATGAAAACTCAAAACGAAGTGGATGGAGCCATGACCTTCCCTGAACCTGTCTCCCCAAAGTGCCACAGATTCGGAGCCCTCACTTTCCTGAAAGCCCCCACTTTCATTGATTCATTTCCTGTAGTCAGACTACAAATTGCCACAGATACTCTCCTTATTTTATTAAAAGTTTTTTTCAAAAAGGTATCTAAATCCAGCAAAGAACAGAGGAATTCTGATTTTACAGTGCAGAAGAGTCATTCCACAATTTCCTTCTTCTTTGAAGTAATTAAACCCTTTTATGGAGATCTAGAAACATTATAAAAATATTTAGTTTTAATTTTGTAGAGTAGTTTGGTGAATTATATTTGTAAATCTAGGGGCTTTTTCAGAAAGGATAATAGAATTATTTATTGGTATAGTACACACATGTGTGCTTTTGTTGGCAATTCAATGTTTTGTTATATATCTGTGATAACCAAAGACCAACTATATCTTTTGATTTATTGGTTCATATTTAATTGCATACACAATGATTTTCTAGATATTTAGTATCTAAATAAAGGACAGAATTTTCTTTTTTAAACACAATACAAATTTCTACTGAGAAAATTATATAGGTAAATAGTTAAAGTTTACAAAGAGAATGCATTCAGTTAACCATGTGTAATAAAGTGGTTTGCACAGTTAGCAAGAGAGGCAATGCACCAGTTAGGGTGCAAGAAACGAAGTGATAAGTCAACCACTTGAAATATTTAACAAAGGCAGAATTCTTAATGATTTGTGAAACTTTAGCAATTCTCATTTCATTTAAAAGTATGTACTATATGAAACTCAAGTTCAGTGGCTGGGGGTTTAGCTCAGCGGTGTAAGTGCCTTTTTGGCAAACATGAAATCGTGAGTTTGATCCCCAGAACCAAAAAAAAAAAAAGAAACTCAAGTTCAATAAATCTTATGGGCATTACCTTCCCCAAAGTTAATCAGCTACAGCCAATGTAACCCACTTAACTAAATACTATGTTGATTAGATATTTAAAACCAGCCTGTAGAAAATGCAATTATACAATGGTTTTCTTTTTTAATTCATCATAAATAAAATAAGACATTTTTAAAACCTCACATTAAAGTCCTTGAAAAAGAAATTTTCATATGAAAATATTTCCTTTGTAGCATAATCTGTAATTAGCCCTATGACCAGACTTTGTAGCTTGTAACCAAAAGCAATTTAATTGCATAATTTGATTCTCTAATGCTTAACATATTAGAAAAATTAGCCTCCTTGAAAAATCAAAGGTTTTTGACATCTCTTCAGGAATGCACCTTCTTTCAAGCCAGGTTAGGTTAATATGACCCTAAGTTAGGATCACCACTTGGATGACCTAAATGAGTTGATACACTGCACTCCCAGAGAGTACTAAGTGGAACCTTGGTAACCAAGGAGACCCTCAGGGTGCAAGTCTACTGAAGATGGTTCAGTAACTTGGGAAACGATCAATTATTCATTTCTGTGATTAAAAACATCAGAGGATTCAACCCCAGAAAGGAGAGACTATGTTCATACAGCTTTCTTCAATGCGTTCCTCTGTCCATAGATTAGGGAAAGTAGTGTTTAAGCAGAACAGGATGGTCTTACTTGAGAAATCAGAGAAAGGAGCTTTGGGAAACATGGTTAGAAATCAAGATGGGAAATCCCAGTTTCAGAGTGGAAACTCCAGACTCTGAGACTAAAATCCCCCTCACATTTTAGCTGCAATCAGGGCAAGAATGCCAATGACTGTAGGGCCAGTAAATAGCTGGAGATATGGAAGTACTGAGTAGGTATTTCAACAGGTGTCCACCCCTGAGTTCAAAGTTCAAGTCATACTAAGGACGAAACCAAAAGAAATCCATCCTAACAAAGCCTAAAATCTGTCTCCACAAATACAAGATGCTCTGTCAGTAATTTAACTAACTCCTTGAACAAAATTCAACACTCTCAGAAAGAGGTAACAGAATCCCAAGTCACTAACATGTATCATCATACAATATAAAATTACTAGACAGAGAAAAAAACCAGGAAAATGTAACCCACCTTTTTAGAGAATTATACTAATGATTCCAATGTTGGAATTAGTTATGACTTTAAGATAGCGAGGTAAAGAAGTTAAATCAGTAATATCTGTTATAGTTTGTATCTGGAATGTCCCCCCAAAGGCTTGGTTACCAGGTTGGTGCTATTGGGAGGGGATGGTGCCTTCAAGAGGTAGGGCCTAGTGAGACATCTTAAAATCACTGAGGATGTGTCCTTGAGGGGAATTGTGGTACACTAGTCTTGGCTTTTTGGCTTTCAAGCCATATGATGAGTGATACAACTCCATCACACACTGCCATGGGCCCAAAACAACAGAGTGAATGAACTGATCATGAATGGAAATCTCTAAAACTCTGAGACAAAACTCAACTTTTATTCTTTATAGAGTATTTCTAGTATTTGTTATAGTACCAGAAAGTCAATAAAACCTATAGTATCTATAGTATAGTATAAAGCTCTAATATCTATACTATAACCCAAAGTATAAATCAATGGAACATATGAAAAAATGGTAGAATAGATAGTTAAAATTGGGTATTTCTGAGAGGATAAGAAAACCATGAAAAAGAACCAAGGGGAAATCTTAGAATTAAAAAAAGGGTAAATTTAAAATTAAAAGTTATTGGATGGGTGTTATGACTTGTGTCTAGATGTCCCCACAAAGCCTCATGCAAGTCATAGGTGAGACTTCTTCAGAGGTGGCTGGATTCAGAGTGTGTGACTGATTCATGGTGCAATGCTAGGATCAAGGGTGGGAGATTACTAAATCAGCCCACTGATTAGTTTGGCATTGCCCTAATCCCTGTAGCCTGGATATAATATAAAGGACAGGAAGAGACTTGTCTTACCCCTTGCTTACTTTGCTACCTTCTTCCCACCACAAACTGTTTCTTCTCTGCCGTGCCTTTGTGCTATGTCACCCTGCCTTGGAACCAGCTGATTGTAGACTGAAACCCCTACACACTGTGAGCTAAATAAATCTTTTCCCCTTTTAACTTTGGGTGTCAGAGATTTTGTCTCTGCAATGAGAGAAATGTGACTAAGACAGTAGAACTGCTAGCAGATTTAATTAAAAAGATAAATTTAATTAAATTTTAAAACACAGAGAGAAGAATTATTGCAGTGGGGGTTGCAACCTAAGGGATAACAGTGAACAGTTGACAAGTATGTAATGGGAGTGCTAGGAAGAGAAGCAAGTGAGACCTGAAAGGAAAACACATATGATATACTGGGGGGAAAAAATCACACAATACAACAAATTGCTAGGAAAAAAATAAATAAAAGCAAAAGAGGAGCTGGTGGTGTGGCTCACGGTAGAGCATATACTTAACATACACAAGGCCCTGCGTTCAATTCCCCAGCACTACCAAAAAGAAAAAAGAAGCTGCTAGAGAGAAAAGGCACATTATAATACACAGGGAAACCATGAGAGAAAACTAGCTTCATCTAGGAAACAATGAAGGCTGAAAACAATGAAATGATTTTTTAAAAATTTTTTTTATTTAAAGAGAAAAGCATGTAAAGGGTAGAGATAATACAGAATTTCAAAAAAAAAGATAAACAATAAGAAATCACTAGTTAAAATTACATATTGTCCTCTTAGAAATAGTTGTTCATGTTACAAAATTAAAGCATACAAAGTAGATATTCAAACAGTGAGAGTATAAACAGCTACGCATACATGAGTCTACATGTATTTCTATCCTTTCTGTATTAGAGGGAAAAACAAAACTTAGCAAGACAAAACAAAACAAATTCCTATAAAAACATGAAACCAAAAAGTCATATAAAACCACAGTACAAGGTGATCTACAATGATTGCTATGCTGTTTCTTATTATCTTCAATAGAATTGTCTATATCATCAGGTATAAATGAATATAGCAGTATAATTGAATGTAGCAGTACATAACAATATTAGTGAAAATAAAACATTGTAGACAGTATAAAACTTCAAAGGCAGGTAATAATCAAACCAGAGTGGATATTCTAGTAAATCTTGTCATCTTAAGTGCAGTTGCCTATACTCTCAGACTTGATACTATCAATCATAACAGCTTTGAATAAAATCTATCAATACAAAATGGTGATCTAACAAACCAGATTCGATTACGATCAGTCATGGTAAAAGTGTAAGTTTTACAGAGCTTTAGATTAAGTTAATAGGAAATTAAGGATGATTACCATACTATATCCTGTTATTTTTGGGAAAACTGTCTGTGCCCTCAAATCTAGTACAGAGTGACTAGAACAGAATATAATACATCTAAGCAGAGTAGTGTGAGTAATGTGGGTTTTAAATCCTGGTGCACTATTAACAATATAGTGTATCAAGGCCATCTATGTTAGAGATTGTAGCCATCCTTCTCTGTCTCATTTCTGCTATGCTATTTTTCTGCCTTTGTTTGTCTAGTTTTCTCCTTCATTCTACTGCCTGCCCCACTCATTGAGGCCTTTCTACCACTGTTCCTAAAATCCCAGTATTTTTTTCCTCTCTCTCTAGAATGTCCTTCAGCATTCTCTGCAGGGTTGGATTGGTGGTCACAAACTCCCCCAGTTCCTCTTTGTCATGGAAGCATCTCGTTTCTCCATTAATTTCTAGTGACAGTTTTGCAGGGTACATCAATCTGGGCTGGAGGTTATTTGCTTTCAGGGCTTGGAATATTTCAATCCAATCTCTTCTTGATCTGATGGTCTGTGTTGAGAAGTCAGCTGTGATTTTGATAGGCTTTCCTTTATATGTAATCTGTTTCTTTTCTCTGATGGCTTTTAATATTCTGTTTTTATATTGAATTTCTGGTAACTTGACTATTATATGTCTGGGTGTAGATCTGTTTTGGTTGTAGGTGGCTAGAGTTCTGTATGCCTCACATAACCCAATGTCATTTTCTTTTCCCATGCTTGGGAAGTTTTCCTTAATTATTTCTGTGAATAGTCTTTGTAATTCACCTGTATGTATTCCTGCTTCTTTGTTCACATTTCTTATTTTTAAATTGTAGATTCTCTTGTCATCTTCTAGCCTTTGTATTGTTACTGCCTGTTTCCTTGTGATTTTTAAGAGATCTTTCCTTTCATGATCACACATTGCAAACTTGTCTTCAAGTTTTGATAGTCTATCCTTAGTTTCTTTTAAAGCGTTTTGCCAGCTTTCAATGGAGTTTTTAATTTCCTGGTAGTCTCTTTGAATCTGCTTCATGTATTCTATATTTTCTTTATATTCTTTATCGAATGTTTCTTTCCTTTTTTTGTGTTCCTCCCTTCTTCTGTCTGTATCTTCCTGAGAGATGCTTCCTGAGAGCATTTCTTTTATTACTCTACTCATATCTTGCTTTACCTGATTTAATATTTCAGTTTTGAACTGGTCTACAAGGTTCCAAAGATATCTTTTAATGTCCATTGAAGCCATGTCTGATGTTGCATGTCTGCCGCCCTCAGTCTCCCTTGTTTTTCTCTCTCCTAAATCAGTGCTCTCAGGGTTCTGGACTCAGGGCCTCCTCTTGCCTCTCTCTCCTGTCATTGTCCCTGCTTCCTCCACACAGGTTACAGTGCAGGTCCCAGCCCCCTTCCCTGTTGGCCATGGTTCCTCTGAAGCATGCTGGTGAGGGACCTCCACCCTCTCCTGCTTGCCTCTCCCCACCGGGCCAGCCAAACTTCAGGGGCCTTCACCCGGTTAGTGTGTATTAGGCACAGGGAATTGATTTGGGACAGCTCATTGGGTCCCAGCCAGGGGCATGACCCAGTCCAAGCAAATCCCACGAATCTGCTCTGGGGAGGGAGCAACCAACTGAAGTCATTGTCACTCCCAGTTTAGGCTCCTCGTGCCCGATTCCAACATTTTGCCCATCTGGTTGCACCCTTCCCGTGTGTGTGGGGGGTCTCATTCTCAGCACTGACCGTGGATTAATGAAGGTCCCTTTGTTGGCTCCACTCTTCACTGGGCTCACCAACCCCCAACTTCAGCGCTGCTGTGGTTCCTGTGTGTGGCAGTGGGAACCAGTTTGAGTGGCTGCTGGCCGGTGCGGATTCAGGCTGTTGCAAACTTGGTGGGTCGCCGCAAATAATAACGCTATGTCCAGTAATTTTTAGCTGTTTCAGTTATAGTCCTGATGTATTTGATGAGCTTTTTTATGTTTTAATTTCTTTCTGTGTCAAGAGGATCCGTCTCCCTCTGTCTGGGTCTCTCCAGGGTGTTTTATTCTGGCATATGAGTTGTTTCTCCCGGGAGGCTTTGTATTCTGTTGCTCACTGATCAGCCATCTTTACTTCTCATCTTGAAATCATTTTTAAAATGCTGACAGAAAAAAAAATTTTTACTTGGAATTATAAATCCAGCAAAAAATATCAATCAAAATTGAAGGTTAAATAAAGACATTTTCAGGCACACAAAATCTGACAGAACTGATCTCCAGTCAAGAGGTGCTTTAAGAAGCTAATACTAAAAGAGATTCTGTATGCCGAAAGAAAATTATTCCAGACAAAAGCATATAACTGCAGGAAGATATAATGAGCAGTGAACAAGGTTAAATGTGAGCAAATATAAGACCATTCTTATATTTTCTTTGTTTAAAGCAAAAATTAAAATGTAAGTAGGGTTTATTACATTGAAGAAAAACATCTGAGTATGATATCATAAAGGATGTGAGGACCAAAATAATGAGTTAAGGATGTACACCCCTAACTTACTGCAGACAGGTTTTATTAAGTTATGCACAATATAATCTTAGAGAAAACCCAGGCAATCTGGCTCCAGCATTAAAAGGTAGTACCAATGTTTATCAAGTGACTAGTTTTGCCACTGTTTGATAACCTCAAGTGACAGGACAGGCAATAAGGTACAGCATCACTGTCATAGCAGTCAAGTGCATGATGAAACTGAGATATCCATGAGACCCTAAAGGCCTGTTTTGCTCATACCTTCTTCTGAGGATAGCTGCTCCAGACAACAAATCCTTCCACATAATTTTCTTGGAGACTGTAATGGCTGATATGTTGTGTCAACTCGAGAAGTTCGAAAGTTTAACTGAGAAACTTAGCAGGGAGCCAGGGTCCTTAACTTTGTAAACATCCTTATCCTTGCAAGAGGAAGGCAGGGAGATGATCTGAGTGCTACACCTGTCAGACAGCAGGGAGCTTACTTATAATAAAAGGGAGGAAGAGAGGTTTGTTTCCCCAATTTTGCCCTTGTTGCTTTTGCTGTCTTCTGCAGTCTTGAAGTGCAGCCCCTGTACCATGCCTTGGACCTAGTTGATTACAGACTGAAACTTCCACAAACTGTGAGCTAAATAAACCTTTCTTTCCTTAATTTGGGGTGTTGGATATTTTTTCCCAACAAAGAGAGAAAAATAACCAACACAGGGATGGACACAGGGCACAACTGATTGCAGTTAGGACTGTATAACTATGCCCTGAAGGGCAGCTAGCTTATTTTGCTAGACAAGAGGAGAGCCAGGAGCAGAATGACCCAGTTAAATAAACTCTGCCCAGTAGGGGGCTCTAGCTTGGATTATAATTAATAGAATCAACCAGACCCTCTTTTGCGGACAGCAAAGGACCACAGGTTAGCAAAGGGAGAAGCAGGCAGAGCAGCTGGCAAGTACGTGAAAAGAAGATGCATATTGTGACTACACAGTGGTGCACACCCACCTGGAAAGCGAGAACACAGCCCAGCCATCTGGACTGCTGATGCTCACCAGCACTGTTCCTCAGGTTCTCCAAGGAGCTGCACCTCATCTCTGCATCCTTACAATGGACTTCTAGCTTTTAATATGTGAGTCTGCCTTTGTTCCTTGCAACCTAAAGGAGCCTGTCTAATTTCTCTTTCCAGGAGGAAAAAAAAAACTCAAACTAGCAATAAATAGCCCATTAGAACAAATAATTCAGGTGTAAGAAATACCACATAAAAAAGGATTATACAACCTGAAGTCTAGGCTTTGACATTTAAAATAGGGCATTAGAAAAATGTGCAATGAAAATTACTACATAGTTGTTCAAAAGATAAATGAAAATGTGACTAGTTAAGCACCCATGGAATTTTTTCAGTGTCACATAAAAAGCCTGTGTTCTTCAAACTGTAATTAAATTCAAGAATCAAGAGTAAGGGGGGAAGACATTACTAATTATGTTTTTTTTTTTAGGTTTTTAATGTCAAGATGAAAGTAATTTCCAGCCCATAAAATTCATTTTTAAAAAGATCTAAAAGGTAGTTTATTTCCCCATACATAGGAGAATCTTTCTGTTATGTCCAACACAGGTTATTGGGAAAAGGTTATATATTGTACTTAATTTGGCTAAATAAGGGAAACCAGTGTTTCCTTGGTTGTCAACAGAGCCAGCAGCATGTGGTCTCATATTAACTTGAGATCTGTTAAGCACATAAGCTTTCAATTATTATGACTTAAGAAAATCACCAAAAAGTCACATTAAGCACTAATAATCATTCTGGTTTTCCTTGCATCCAAGTACTTTTTAAAAAAAGTTAGTATTTTCCAGCTATAGTTACTTTGAAGTTTGGCATATAAGTTTTTGCATTTTCAAAATATCATGCAACAGTTAATATTTTCAAACAAGTTAGCAAAATGGTTCTGTACCATTTGGAGAGTTTGTGGTGCATTTGCCTCTTGGGTCACTGTTCTGGAAAACCTCTCTGCCCTAACAGTTGTTTCATTATTGTTCCTTTGGCTTCCAAATGGTACAACTGTGCCTGTCTTGAGGGGAATTTAATTCATTGTTAGAGAGTTGGAATTTCCCTTCATTGCATACACCCATTCGTAGTCAGGAAATCTTCAAGCTAGTAAGAAGAACACATTGTAAGCCCAGAAGGGATCTTGGGTATGTCTACATCCTACTCAGTAGTACCACAAAAGAAACAAAGGCAACACACTATGATTTTCCATGGAGTGCTGCATGCTCCTGGGGTAGTTTTTGTCTAAAGAAATTAATACTACCTGGTATATAACATTATAATTCCAATCCTCATTTTGAGTAAGATTTTCGTATATTAGAATTTCTGTTGAATTTTTTCAGTACTGGAGAGCTAACACAGGGCCTTGCAAATAGTAGGCAAGGGCTCTACTGTAGAGCTACATCCCCAGCCCTGTACACTGAAATTACTGAAAAGGATAATGGTATGATTTTAAGATTCAGCTTGTTCTTGTATATATGGTCCCATTCCTCTTCTCCCACAAAACACTAATTTAATAAGTATTTAATACTGAAGTCATATCCTTTAAACCTAGTACAGTTTATTTTATTATAACTAAGTTGATAATGTGGTCTGATAAGTAACTAGCATTTTTTAATTCTAAAAATTCACTGTTAAAAATACAAATGTTTATTTGCACTAGGGCCAATAATCTCTACTTTTATTTGCACTTAATCTATCAAATGATTCTTAATTTATCATATATCAAAATATACTCAGGAAAAACTTGCTCCTAGCTTCAGTACTGCATTGTAAGATGTACTGTGTAAGAACTGACATCATAATACAATTTTATTATTCTTAATTTTTTATATTTCTGCTAAGATTCAAGCTGCCTTTAATTGACAATAAAGATTGATAACAGAAGCATGAAATTAACTCACAAATAATGAGAATATACATTCTCTGCTTTCCTGGTGCAAAATTTGACATTAAGAAAATCTTATATATATGTATTTTCATCTAGTAAATTCATGCATAGAAACACCAGAGCAGGTGAAACAAGATCTGGGCACAAAGGTAAATGCCACATTATTGGAAATAGTGACAAAATGAACCATGCAGAAGACAGGACAAAAAGCAGGCCTGAGATTACAATCTCCAGAAAGATTCACAGGAATTAAGACAATAGAGTGGTAGACAACAGCAAGATTCAGTGTCTCTGAGATCTGGAATCCAGACATTGGAAAACGACAATTAGGGGAAACAAAAAAAGAAAAGCAGATCACTAGGTTCTGGGAATGAACCAATGAGAAAATTAAAAGCTCCAGAGAAGTTTGAAAGATGGACCACAACTCAGTGAAGGGAATGAAACAGTCTGGACTCTCCCAGGCTCCGGATTCAGGACTTGCCAGGAGGGCAGCCTGGCTCTGCAGAAACAAGCTGACCACTGGGGGTTCCAGGAAGAAACAGCAGTGGGGGCTGGACCAGGGGAAGTGCAAGGGTGTTGTGATCTGCAGGAACAGCGGAGTCTTGCTTTGGGGCTACTTCTTCCACATGACAGGCATCGGTTGGAGAGGGATCCCAGAGTGGCACCCTCGGTATTGCTTGGTCAGGCACAATTCCCGGAAGTTGATTGTTTGAATCTGGAACTCAAAATAGCTGGGGAACAGCTTCGCTGCATGGTTCCCAGTGTTGCATTCCCACAGTGAGTGGGTGAGAGGCAGCCACAGGAGTCAGTGTTAGATAGGGGGGAGGCTGGACAGAGGCCACTGAGAGTTTGAGCTTTGGTCAGGAAGGCACAAGCCCAGCCTCCCATGGCAGGAGGGTGGGGACCGGTTTGAATTACACTGTGTTTAAAGATGTCTATGTTGTGTACTTGAGTCTTTACCCTACTGTCTACATCGAGCAGAAATCTGAGGTCTGATTGCCTTATCTCCCTGCCTGAGCAAGGACACATCTCAGCACAGACACTGCCACACCCTGGGTTAAATAGAGAGACCTCTGAAATGGGGTGGTGGGGGACACCTCACAAATCCACAGGCCACAAGGCTAGATGGACAAAACCATAGAATTGCTGGACTCCAAAACTGCCCATCTAGGGAGAAAACCACTTATTCAAAAATACAAAGAGTAAGTATTTTCTGATGTTACACACATACTCTCTCTCTTTCCTTTCCTCTCTTTTCTTCACTAGTTTATTGATGCCTGAAGGTTTTTCCTTATCCTTTTCCTAGTTTCCTTCTTTATTTCCTGTTTGTCCTTTTAAGCTTATTCCTTTTAATTTTTTCTCATTTTTATTATTTATATTATTTCCTTTTTTTCTTCTTTTCTCACTTGCTTTTTATCTCCTTTTTCTTATTTGGTTTCTTTTTTCTGTTACCTTTAATTTTATATCCTTTACTGATCTATATCTATCCTCTCCTTAAGGGTATTGTCTCACTTCTCTTCTTCCATTGTTCACTTTTTTAAACTTTTGTCTGCATTTTCCTGTTTCCAAACCCTTATATTTTTAATAGTATAACCATTAAGCTTTAGTGGTCTTTAGATAGATAGCTCATTACTGTTGAATTGTTTCCTACCATTAGTAGCAGTGTAGTTGTTACATTTAGAGCCTATTTGTTATATGTCAGTATTTCATGTGTCTTAGTGCTTGTAATTGTAGGTTTCTTTTCTGTGGTTGGGGTGGTACATTATTAGTTCTTATGGTGTGAAAATATCCAGCTTGTCTTGGACTATGTTACTGTCACTGATTTGCTTGATATTGCTATGGTCATGTAATTCTTGCTACTAATGTGTTTTCTCTATAAGCCAACACCTGGACTATGTTTGTACTAACAGTACTGCAGTTATGTTCCTAGGGAACTTGATGCTGGGTCAGCTGTACTGCATTCCCCATTCCAAAACTAACAGAAGTGGTCAGATTTGGGGACAGAGACAAAGAACTATAGTTAGGTATGCCCAGAAAATATCAATGAAGAGCTAACTTAAGGAAGAGAAAAGCAAAAGCCACACAGTTGAATTGTTCAAAAGGATATCATAGGAGATTAAAAAACAGGTCATTGAGGTGCTTAGTAGGATCATAGAAGATAGAATGAAACAGATAATGGAAGTATTTTTTAATTTCATTTTTTTAATTAAATTTTTTAAATTTTTATTTTATTTATTTATTTGGTACCAGGGATTGAACTCACAACCTTGTGCTTGCCAGGCAGGTGCTTATGCTGCTAAACTAAATCCCAGGCCCAATAATGGAAGTATTAAATAAAATGATCAGGGAATTTAGGGAAGGCACTGATAAAAAGCTAGCTAGGCTAAGCAAAATGATACAAATCATGAATGAGCAGATTAGCAAAGAATTAGAGTCCATGAAAAGGTTCCAAACAGAAATCCAAGAGATCAAAAAATATAACTATGGCCAACAGACACAACCAATTTGAGAAAGAATATCAGAATTAGAAAACAGAGATATTTTCAAAGACCAATTGCTCAGAGATGCTTTAAAAACAAGAGACATTAAAAATGGATTCAAAATCTGCTAAATCATATAAAGAAGACTGATTTAAGATTAACTGGAATAAGTAAACAAAAAATAGAAGGCAACACAAACAGCATAAAAACATTTGCAGAAGTAATAGCAGAGGTCTAGGGGATATAGCTCAGCTGCACAATGCCTGCCTGGCAAGCGCAAGGTCCTGAGTTTGATTCTTGGTATCAAGAAGCAGAAAAGAAGAAAGAAAGAAAGAAAGAAAGAAAGAAAGAAAGAAAGAAAGAAAGAAAGAAAGAAAGAAAGAAAAGAAAAAAGAAAACAAAAGAAAGAGAGAAAATCAGAAAACTTCCCACAAATAGTGAAATAAATATATACATAAATAATACAATAGAACCTATGTTGCATTATATTCAGATTCCCAGAAGTCCAACACAGAGACAAAATCTTAAAAACTATTGTAGAAAAGCAATAAATTATGAAGGTAAACCTATCAGAATAATAGCTGACTTCTCAACACAAAGCTTAAAGGTCAGAAGAGCTTGAAGTGTATTAAGCCCTAAAAGTTAACAACTCTCAACCCAGATTTATATATCCTGCAAAACTTTCCTTCAAAAACATGGAAACAAAGATTTTGCAAATGTTTGCTCTGATGCTTTTGGACTGCTTTCCTCCCCATTCTTTGTGCCTTTGTATTCTCTGGAATGGTAATGTTTATCTTGTGCCATTGAATGTTGGAAGTGTTTAAATATATTTTCATTTTTACATGGTCTCACGGCTGAGAGTTCACCTTAAATATCAGAGGAAACTTTGGATTTGGGTCTTTCAGCAGTGCTGAAATACAATTTTGGCAACTCTTGGAGATGGACTAAACATCTTTTGCATAAAGGGATGTACATGAGTCTTGGGGGGCAGGGGCAGAATGTTATGCTTTGAGTCTGGATATCCCCCCAAAGCCTCATGCCCATCATGGCAGGCAGGCCTTTCAAAGGTGGCTGAGTCTAGCATTTATGATTGGTTCATTGTCTAGTGCTGGGGTTGGCAGTGTGAGTGCTGAACCTGCCCAGGGGTGGGGAGAAAGGAGGCACGCTTCCACCTTTTTGCTCCTTCACTCTTGTCACTTTCAGCCACCATGAACAGCTGCCCCTTAGCCATACAACCCTGAGTTGGAATCAGCTGAATGTGGACAGAAACCTCCAAAAACTATAAGCTAAATAGAACTTTCCTTCCTTAATTTTGGGTGTTGGGTATTATGTACCAGCAATGAGAGAAAAGTAACCAAGACAGCCACCTTGTTGGCTGCCCCAGAGAATTGACAGTGCCCAAGATCTCACAAAACACCTCTCAACAAAGTGGACATCACCTTTGATGAACCTTGAGTAATTCTTTTTTGGGGGAAGGGTCTTTTTGAGACAGGGTTTCAGGCTGTCCTTGAACTGACTTCATAGCCCAGGTGGTCCTTAAACTCACACCAATCCTCCTGCCTCAACCTCCTGAGGGCTGGGATTACACCTGACTTTTTTTTTAGGCTTGAGTAATTCTTGATTTGGCAGATAAAACTGTGAAGCTTTTTTAATGCTGGGGCCCATAAATCTGTCTCTTTTGAGTAAGACTGTACTGTGATGTGTGTTGATGGTATCCCTAGAGCCAGATGCTTTACAATGCCTCTGACCTAAAGACTTGGGGAACTAATTTCACTTAGGATTTCTTAGTTTTCCCAGGATGTCCTGCCCTGTTACTAGGAAGCTATTTTTGTTTTGTTTTGTTTTGGTTTTTATTTTGCCTCTTTAGGGGCAACTCTTTCATCTGGCACCAAAATACCCATCCCCTTTTTGGCCCAAGAAGTTGCCAAAGTTTGCTAAAAGACAATACTCCTAGGTTTGGACTTCCCAAGTCACTGAAGAGTGATAATGAACCTTCTTTTTGCTCTAGAGTGATACAAGAAGCTTCACAGAAATAGCTTATTATCTTCATACCTAGTGGCACTTCCAGGCATCAGGAAAGGTCGAAAAGGCAAATTTGCATATTAAAACCATCCTGGCAAAACTATGGCAAGAATCTCACAGTCTGCTAAAACTGCTAAAGCTGTTATCTATTGCTTTACTAAGGATTATAATTACTTCTAAAGCCTCTCTCCACCTAAGCCCTTCTAAAATGCCCCATGGTAGACCATTTCTGCCTTCAGATCTAGTCACTGACCCTAAGACACAGGAAATGACTAAATACATCACCAGTGTATGTCAAGCACAGAACAATTTACTAGCATATGCCAATAAAGTCCTTTCAGCACCAGACTCTGAAACTCATATCCCCTAAAATTCAACCCAGGGATCATGTGTTACTTAAAGCTTGGGAAAAAGAGTCCCATCTAGATTGGCTCTTCCCTAAGTGGAAGAGCCCCTACCAAGTTCTTTTGAGCACACCTACAGTTGTTAGGTTACAAGGACATTCTTCTTGGGTTCTTTTATCAAGAATTAATCTTGGGAGCTGGGGATATATCTCAGCTGCGTAAGCACCTGCCTCGAAAGCACAAGATTGTGGGTTCAATCCTTATCTTTGACAAAGAGGCCAAACATGTTTAGTGGAAGAAAGATAGCCTCTTTAATAATGGTGCTGGAAAAACTGGCTTTCCACATGCTGACGACTAAAACTAGACCTAAGTCTTTTACCATGCACTAAATTAAAATCAAAATGAATAAAAAATTTAAGTATTAAAACATAAATACTAAATATACTGGAAGACAAGGTAAGTAGAAATCTTGAAAACAGAGGGGATACACAGAGTTTGTAAACAAAAACCCAACTGCATAGAAATACTTTAAAGAATCAACAATTGGGATCTCATATTATTAAAATGTTTTTGCATATCAAAAGAAATCACCAACAGAGTGAAAAGAAAATCCATGAATGGGAAAGAATCTTAGCCAACTGTCCCTCAGACAATGGACTTCTATCCAGAACATATAAAGAATTAAAACAAAATCAGGCCCCCCAAATTCAAAGACCCAATCCAAAAATGGGCATCTGAGATGAATATATATTTTTCAGATGAAGAAACACAAAAGGGAAACAAGTATATAGAAAAATGTTCAACATCACTGATCATTCAAGAAATGCAAATTAGAACAATATTGAAATTCTACCTCACTCCAGAAAGAATAGCTTATTATCAGGAAATCAACCAATAACAAATGTTGGTGGGGCTGTGGGGAAAAAGGAATCCATCTCCATTGTTGGTGGGAGTGTAGACTGGTACAAACATTATGGAAATCTGTGTGGAGATTTCTCAAAAAACTAGGCTTAGAGATCCAATTTGACCCAGCTATTTCCCTTCTGGGTATTTTACCAGAAGAATTAAAAACTTCATACCACAGTGATATATGTACACCTATGTTTATAGCAGCAAAATTTGTAATAGCTAGATCCTGCAAACAACCCACATTCCCATTAACTGAGGAACCAGAAAAAAACAAAGATGTGATTTTTTTTTATACAATGGGGTACTACTCAGCTATAAAGATAAATTTGAGGCTTTTATAGGTAAATGGATGCAATTAGAAACTATACTCATAAGTGAAATAAATCAGACTTACATGTGTAAACATCATATTGTCTCCCTTGTGTAAGAAACTGAAAGAGTAAATAAGATCCATAAAGCACAATAGATACTGTGAAAGGGAAAAAAACTGCTCAAAAGGAAAAACAACTGGAATGGGGAAAAAGAAAAAAGAAGAAAGGAAATATATCTATATAATAGCTAGGATAATTGTACCACTAATTGTGTTAGTTCATGGAACAAAACTGTGAATGCTTATATTGTTTGATCTGTTTTGTATGTCTGTATCTTGTAATCTGTGCTACTATTGCAAAGATAACAATATACAATAGTGATCATTGTTAACTTCCTATCATCTTGTTTTGAAATCCTATATTGTTTTTATTTTGTTTTTATTGTTTTGTTTTCCTTTAATCTCTTTAAAATTTCAAAAAATGCCAATTAAAACAACATTGAATGCCATTTTACTCCAGAAAGAATGGTTATCATTGATAAATCAAACAATAACAACAAATGTTGGCAGGCTGTGGTGTAAAAGGAACTCTTCTCCACTGTTGGTGGGAATGTAGACTGGTGCAACCACTGTGGAAATCCGTGTGGAGATTCCTCAAAAAATCAAAACTAGAACTTCTATTTGACCTACCTATTCCCCTTCTAAGGTATCTTCCCAAAAGTATTTAAGACCACACTGTGCAGTGATACATGCATACCCATATTCATAGCAGCACAATTTACAATAGCTCGATCTTGGTAGCAGCTATATGTGCCCATCAACTGATGCAGCATTTGTACACAATGGAGTAGCTACTGCCACAAAAGATAAATCTGAGTCATTTGTAGGAAGGTAGATGTACTTTGAAGCCACAATGTTAAGTGAAATAAATCAGACACACAGCTTAAAGCATGGTTTCTGTTATTCAGGAAACCCAAAATATAAATAAAGAACAAAAT
This sequence comes from Hydrochoerus hydrochaeris, assembly GCA_004027455.1. Lineage (NCBI taxonomy): Eukaryota > Metazoa > Chordata > Mammalia > Rodentia > Hydrochaeridae > Hydrochoerus > Hydrochoerus hydrochaeris. The sequence continues at coordinate 155,553 of PVLA01002789.1, read as the reverse complement.
AAAAACTAAGTAGGAAAAAAGAGAAAGTTTCCTAGAGGAGTTCTAGATTTATTAACAAAAACATTGTGATTTACTTTCTGCATTTTGTTACTCTTGTAGTATCTGACAGCTTTGTTAAAGTGGCTAAGCTTGAGACTTCACTAACCAGGGTTCTTGTCCCATGCCATACCACTTTGCATTTTTGTCAATAAGCCTTTGGCTGTGAAGGAAGGTTATAAACAACTTAGCTTTTGAGATGTTTTTCTATGCAGCCCAGACTGATCTTGAATGCAAAGTTACCCTCCTGTCTCAGGCTCCTTAGTGCTGGGATCATGGGTATGCACCACTATGCCTGGTTACAAATACTATTTTTAAAGAAGTCATAATAATCTTGATATACTGAAGACATCAAAAAACAGTACTTAGAATTGATTAGGTTTCTTTAGAAATCCTCTACATTCCTTTAATACTTACTTTCTTTCCCCATGCACTTATCTCAGACTTATGAATCACCTAGAATTCCAGTCATCCATATGAAAGAGAATACAAAGAATTAGATCCATAACTACTATTATTCTGGGTCTCTGTCTTAAGCCTTGAACAAGTTCCAGTCAGAAAGACTTTTCTTCTCTCCTTTCCCACGTCAATCAAATAGTGAGTGGCATTATCTCTTGTACAGGAGCGTTAAAAGTACAACAGGCCAGGTGGTTACACCAGTGGAAGAGCCTGTTTAGGAGCTTTAAACCCTTTGGAAACCATTTTGTTTTGGTTTGGTTTGGTTTTGCTTTAGATCTTCTGTTTAAAATATGTATGATGGGTGTATTAGGAATGGACAAGGCTGCTCAAAGGGTCAAGTGGTTGTACCAGCATGGGCACGTCCCCTCCAGGGCAGGGGACAGCATGACTGGGGTGGCAGTGGCTCAGTCTTACCTGTGCACTTCACAATGAAAGCATCCTTGTGAGGACGGAAGAGCTGCCTGGTGACAGAAGGTCACTGATCTTTTGTCAGGGTGGGATCCTGCCCACCCAAGATGTCAGCAAATCTGGGGGTGGCAGGGCTTATGGTAGTGGGATGGGAGGGAAAGAGCATCTCAGTGGACAAACAGATGTCCCCTGAGTATCTGGTGATTTGCTGCTGACAGTAGAAGGGCCTTTCTGATCCTCCTGGACAAAGACAAACTTTATTCTCAATCCCATGTGTGGTTCTTGATGACCATGTTAGTCAGCTTTCTGTGGTTGTGTGAAGACCCTGAGGAAATCAGCCTTAGAAAGGAAGAAAACTTTGTCGTGGTTCGTGGTTTCAGTCATGGTTTCGTGGCCCCAGAAGCTTTTAGGCCCATGGCGAAGTCCACTGTGGTGGAAGTGTGTGGCAGAGGAGAGCTGCTCACCTCAATGTATCTAAGGAAGCAGAGAGAAAGGATGTGAGGAAGGGGGAGGGACAAGGTACCCCCTTCCAGACACATCCCCAGTAAGCTACTTCCTCTAATGAGGTTCACTTCACATTCTCACTGTGTCCCATCTGTGCCACCAGTGAGGGACAAAGCCTTCGACAGAGGGAGACATCCCAGAACCAAGCTGTCACAGTGACAACCCATTTGAACGAACCACTAACTGAACCACGTGGGGAATTTAGATTGTCAAAAATATTGAGCTCATCAATCTGTCACTATAATAAAAACTCTTTAAAAACAGCCTTACAGGGCTGGCCCTCAGGTAGCGTTTGGGAGCAGGGCTGGTAAACAGTTGCCTACACTAATATAAAGCTTTCCCTAAAAAACTAAACCTGGCTACATGACACCATCTGGAATGGATGATGTACTATGCAAGGCAGAGCCAGCCAGCATCAGACTCAACTGGTTTAAAGTAAGAGTTCCTTTCTATTTATAGAGATTTTAGAATTTTACTGCTCACAGTTGGAAGCATCCCCCTTGGATTCCCATTTCTGTTGGCTGATCTTAAAAGACCCTGAAATTACAGGCCTGAACCCTGGGTTTACATCCCAGACACAACAATTAAGTCACTCAGCACAACCTGGAGGTGAAGTTCCTTTTCTGCACAAATGAAATGACACCATGCATTCTGTAAATGATTTTGTGGAAATCAGACTCCACCTCACTGTTAGCCATGCAATATTCATCAGAGCTACTGATCAGCCAAAGTTCTAGCCAGTAACCTGGTATATGAGAGGCCACCAGCAGATCCACACCTCAGTACCCCATCCTAGAATGCTTCAATCCCAGAAGCCCCACCCACTGTCCACGTTACACAAACTGCCCCATCTCCTACCAGACACATAGGAAGTTAAGGGAAAGTGCTTTTAGTAGCCAATGTGATAATGTGAATTTTAGTAAATCAAAGTTTTATTTAGGTCACCATTAGTATTTTGATCTGAAAAGATTATATATGTAAGCCAGGATACCCTTTTACTCATAGGGCATTTGCAGACTTCCTTATTACTCAGCCCACACTTTAAATGCTAGGAAAGCACAAAAACTATAACCAACTGTAAGACAGGGGTATGGTTAAGATAAAGAATGACCCCAAAACTCTTCCACACTCAGGAGGGCTTCTGGAAGATGACGGGATCATGGGCGGCCTGCAGCTAACTTCTGTTAGGAGGTGGGTCATTGGTCCATGACCTGGAAGGGCGCATCTTCCTCCCCAACTCCTCCGTCCTCACTCTGCTCTCAGGCTGCTGTGATGCCAGCAGCTTTTCCTCTGCCCAGGCCCTGCCATGTGAACTGTAACTGTGAGCCAAGATAAATCTCCCCTCCTCAAACTGCAGGGGTCAGGTACTGCAGCTTGGTGATGAGAAGCCACACACGCGCCATGCAGACGGTCTGCCACAAAGTTCCTGACAATGCAAGTTTCATAGATTTAAAAACAGGCAAAATTTTTATTGCACTTAATCATCCAATGCACAAAATAGTAAATATTCATGATATGCATAGCCATTATCAGACTATAGAGACAAAGTCATTTACATGCAATAAATATTACTTTCAAGAAAAGATTTTAAATAAAATAGAAACATTAATATTATCAGCACCGTATTTAGACAATATCACAACAAATTATGGAAAATAGTAATAATCTGCAAATAGCAAGATTATTTCTATCACATTTTAAATGTAATTAGCTCCATTTATGCAGACTTTACAAAAGAAAATTTTAAAAATTAAACTTCACAGTAAATTCTTCCTCTCCTTAATTGCATTAAAGTATTCTCATTTCAAGAAATAACTTTCAGTCTTTCTGAATAATTATTTTTAATACTGGCAGTCTTCCTGTTCAGTTCACAAAACAGCAATCTTTTCTTCTGTCAGCTTGAAGTTTAAAGCTCCACATTTAGCTCTTTGTTTAGCATTTTCTTTTCCTCTTGGGTGCAGTGAACTCTGAAATAAACATAAAATTAAGAAGTTTGTCAGTGCTAAAAAATATTGACCCTTAAATGATAATACCGAGTTGATAATATGCATTAAACCATACAGACATTTGAGCTGGTATAACACAAGAAGCCCTCTCAATGGAAATCCCAAAATCTTAGACCTGACATGCACACAAGTATTTTTTCCTACAAAATGATACTGCACCTTAAAACTATCTCCATGGAAAGAGTAAGCTCTAAATCATGCTGAGGTAACAACCTACTGATGTAGTAGCCCTTGGTCCCCTGCACCCCACAACGATTGTAAGTTACTCTGAAGTGGTTTCACGGGGCAGCCCTCCCTGTGACTGGCACGGCCCAGTGTGCCGGATCTGAAAGCTGTCTAGGCCAGTGCCAAGAGAGGTGGTGACGAACAGTTCAACTCCACTCCCAGGAAACCTGAAGCGCAGCCCCAAACACCAGCCCCATCCACCTTTCTGTTCCACCCATCTTGGCTACCATGGCAGGCGCCATAACCACCACTGAAGTATCCACCTTTAACAGAAAAAACAAAAACATGAAAACTAGGAAAGATGCGATGAAAACAAATATTCCCCACCAAAGAATAACACAAAGAGAAAAAAGAAAGAAAGAAAAGAGATTCCCTGAAGAGAGGCAGCCAGGGCGAGAGCACAGCAGGCCGAGAAACCCATCCAGGGGACAGTGTGTCAGGTCTGGGAGAGGCTCTTTAAAGAGGACGGTGGCAGAGCACCCAGGGACCTGCAGCCCTGGGTGACACCGGTGACACTGTTCTTCAGCTTAGGTGCTGAGGTTAGTGGTACACTCCTAAAACTCAGCAGAGCCAACAGCAAAGGATCAGAAGAACATGCGCTGGCTGACCTTTGTGCTTTCAAGGGCTTTAACTCGAGGCTCTGAGAGCGCCCTTCCTTCCCTCACCTGAGGAAATTTCACTTGTACCTGGGTCATTAACACTGTCATTTCCTTCTTCCTCTTCTGTAATTACAGGCATACTCAAACTCAAAGATTTTTCTTCCTTCTGGACTTTCCGCACATTACCTGGAAATATTTGAAAAATGGTTTTATATGAAATGAAAGTATTAATCATTAAGAACTTTATATGTCATCTGAACAACATAAAAATTATTTAAAAACTGAAATAATATAATGGCAAATAAAAGTAAGCATTGTAAATACCTATTTTGAAGTACTAACATATTTGTGCCAAAGGTCTGAATAGTCTCAAGTTTTCCACAAAGAAAAATGAAGAAAAGCAGAAATAAAATTAACCAAACATGGATACCTTATTCTATATTTACCACACACAATACAGAGTGTATCTAAAGACATCAGGGAATAACTATGTGGGTTACGTCAACTTTAGCAAATTAACCACAGATGTAATTTTCAAGTTGATTCCACATTGAAGGCCTGGCCACAATACAATCCTCAACATGTTTTTCCAGCATTAATAATGGTTAACTCAACACATTCTTTAGACGCCAACCGAAACGGACTTCTCGCTATGTATGGTGGTATGTGCCTATGATCCCAGCACTCAGGAGGCTGAGGTAGGAGGATCACCCTGACTTGCAGGCTGGCCTGGGCTAATACTGAGTTCAAGGATAGCCTGAAGCACATGGCTGTCTCAAAACAAACTGGACTTTTCACTCTATATTTTGCAGACAGTCCTGTTGTCTTAGTCTATGGATTTTCTCTAGCTTTTTAATAATGGCAATGTATTCCTTTATATGTACTGACAATAATTTTACTTACACAATTTACTATACATTTGAGTTGTTGGAAGTTTACCATTTCAAATAACCCTGCAATAAATGTGTTTATGCCTTCTGTCATTTGGACAGAAAAATTCCCAGAAATGGAATTGTTAATGAGTGTATAGACTTTAACTGCTTTATTTATTTATTTTTGCTTTTTTGAGACAGGGTCCCGCTATGTAGTTTAGACTGGTCTTGAATACACTATATAGTCCAGGCTGGCTTCAAACTCATGGAAATCCTCCTGCCTCAGTTTCTGGAGTGCTGGGATTATAGGTATGCAACATCACGCCCAGCTCAGACTTAAACTTTTTAATGGATAATTCCAAATTCCTCTTGAAAAAGGAAGTGCCAGTTTACTCTCCCCATTACCTCCTCACACTTTCCATATCAATGGCTAGTCAGCTACCTATAATCTGTGTTGATCTAGTAAATGTTAAAATTGTGTTTTTAAGCCAGGCATGGTAGCACACACCTGAAATCCCAGCACTCAGGAAGCTGAGGCCAGAGGATCGTGGAGTTTTGAGATGAACCTGAACTAAATACAAAGTGATTCCCTGTCTCATAACAAAATGAAAAAATTGTTGTAATTTGCTATTCTTTATTATTTAATAAAGTTAAATTTTTCTTCATATATGCAAGAATTTTTTTGCATTTAGTTTGTGAGTTGCCTATCCATATCTAAGCATTTCTCTATTGGATCTGTAAAAGCTTGTGGATCTGTAAAAGCTGTTCTAAAAGAAAATTTTACAGTATCAGACATGCTGCAAATGATTTTTCAATATCTTCTGCCTTTTATGGAACAGAAGGTTCCTCTCTTTGAAGAAATTATGAAATAAAAACTATTTTTTCCACTTTAAGGAACTGAACTTTTGACTAAACAGAAACAATGAAGTACAGTGATGCCTCAGTTTGCAAACTTAATTTGCTTCACGACTCTGGAAAAGACAGCCCTGTCTGTGCTGGTGTGGAAAGATGGCTGCAGCTGTCTGTCACTCAGTGTAGTTTACAAACAAAAACAAAAGTTTGCCAAACATTTCTGTTTGTGATCCAAATTGCAAGCAAAAGCATTCATGAATGACTGTACTTGATCTTTATTTAGGAAATTACTGCTCTACATCAGAGTATTTATAATACTTGATGAGCTACAAGGCTACTTGATATGATTTAGAACAGTTAAGCATGTTGGAAGATATGAATTCAGATCATATTTAATTAAACTTTAATCTTTCACGTGGGTTAAGTTTTCCCCAACTCCCTAGATAAATTTACTGCATTATGTAATAAGATATGGCCATACAGGAAGTAATATTTTGTAAGTTATACCTGTCAGACATTTAAGATGAAAGGAATTTTTATTTAACTCCTTTCCTTTCCTATCTTGTTCTTCAACCACAGGAAAGAACCTCCTAGGTGTCTGAAAAAACACTTTTACCAGCTTACCTCCCTGTTGTGCTTGTACTAAGACTGATTCTAATAAAAATTGCTGGGGTGGTGGGGGGGATATAGCTCAGCAGCATAGCACCTGCCTGGCAAGCACAAGGTCAAGAACCTGATTCCCCGTATGAAACGCCCCCCAAAAAACTGCTGTGTAGGTTTCCACATGGGGTGATAAAAAAAAATACAGTGAATCTTAATTATTATTTGTAATTACTACAGTAAAAGAGATATTACCTCAAAATACTCTCCTTTCGCTTCAAACATACTTACCATATCATTCTGGCCACTTTCTGAAGCAGCACTGGACATCCTCTCTTAAGGAGGTGAGATTAAAAAATATGGTCAGTGCCACTGCCCTGCTACCCAACAGAAAAGCAGGCTCATAAAAATGTTAAATGTGCCTCGATCCGCCTTATCCACTGGATCTGGCACCCAGTGACTTCCGTTCTCTTCCAAGGTCAAAGTGACCATGAAAGGCAAACACTCTGAATCAATGCAGGACATTGAGGCAGCCACAAAAGTGCAACTAAAAACATAAGAAAGGACTGAGCCAGAGCTGCTTCAGAAAGTGGGAAGAATTACACAGTTTGAATTGAAGAGGGTATTTTGGAGGGACTCATGGCAATGTGTCTTTAGTTGTAATAATTATATTTAAACACATACAGTATATCTTGATCAAACCTTATACATTTCAGTATTTTTAGAAAAACTATTTTAAACTATCAGATATTCATTTTTTAAAATACAATGAAGTACAAAAATCTTTTCCTTACCTCTGGCTTTGTTTTCATTGTTGATCAGGTTTATCAAAGTATTAGCATACAGTAAAATATACTTCTAGGGGCTTGCACAAACACATAGCTGTGTAAGCACTGGGGCAATCAAAACACACACTCCATCTCTCCAACGGTTTTCCTGTGCCCTTCTGCCACCAGCACATTCCCCATTCTCTGGCAACCACTGCTCTATTTTCTGTCCTCTTAAGATCTACCTTTTCCAGAATATCATATAAGCAGAATTGTCATAGGTAGGTTTTTTTGTTGGGGAGTCACAGCTTAGCTTTTACTCAGCAAATGCCTGCCTGGCACATCTATGTTGATACATGTTTCAGTGGATCTGTACTGCTAATAGTATCTCACTGCATGGTCATAACACAGTTTATCCAATCACCAGCTGATAGGCAGTTTTTATAATTATGAATAGAACCACTATAAATTTCTACATACCAATTTCTGTATAAATGTAAGTGTTCATTCCAATTGGGTAAATACCAAAGAACAGGACTTCTGGGTCTTACAGCAATTATAGGTTTATATCTTTATTAAAAACTACTGGTTTCCCAAAGTGACTATCCTATTCTGGGTTCTTACCAGAAACATAGGAAGGCTGCATTTATTCAGAATGGAATAAATTGTTTATTCCATTTTTGTTACTGCAATTTTTGGTTCTATGTTTTTGTTTGTTTTAGTCATTCAGAGTTAAAAGAATATTGCTGTGCTCTTGGTTTATGTCTTTCCAATAACTAAGGATGCTGAGCATCTTTTCATATACTTATACATCACCCATATGTTCTTTGGTGAAATACTTCATCCACTTTTCAGTTGGGCTGGCTGTTTTTTATTATCGAACTTTTAAGTCTCTATGTGTTCTGTATACAAGATCTTTATCAGAGTTCCGTTTTGCAAACACAGTATTTTCCCCTTGCTAATGGCTTTTTAAATTTTCTTAACAGTGTCTTCCAAAGACAAGAATTTTAGGTTTGACAAAGTCCAATTTATCAATATTTTATTTTTTGGTTTATGTTTATGTCATCATAAAAAAGAAAACCTTGTCTAATCTGAGAACCCATTTTTCTCTTATGTTTTCTTCCATAAGTTTTATAATTTTAGGTTTTACATTTAGAATCATGATTCATTTTGAATTACCTTTGACATATGAGATATGAATCAAGGATTTTTTTTGGATGAGTGTAAAATTGTATCAGCACCATTTACTGAAGCCATCCTTTCTCTACTGAATTACCCTCTGCACCACTGCTGAAAACAAAACTGATCAGACACTCGTTGAACCATTTCTCCGTCTCCTCTGTCCCACTGATTTATCCGTCCATCTCACAGACAGAAAGGTGCCTTGATTTCTGAAGACTATCAGTTAGTTTTCAACCGTTTGGGCTAATCCAGTTTCTTTTCAATGTAAATTTAAAATCAGCCTGTTAATTTATACAGAGTAACTATATTGGAATTTTTTATTGAGACATTACAGACTCTATAGAAGAATTTGGGATTCGTAGAATCTTAATGTTGGGACTTCTAATCCATGAAGACCATACATCTCTGGATTTATTTAGGTTTTACTGATTTTTCATCATTATTCTGGAGTTTTCAGCATATATGTTCTGCATATACTTTTTCTACCTATGCAATTTATACTTCCAGTATTATTCCACTATGCCAAAATTTTGCAATTCCTAGTTACTGGTTTTTAATAAAAAGAAATATTAACATTGTACCTTGTAAAGTTGCTAAATTCAACTATTGGGAGCTAAAAGTGTAGCTCAATGGTAGAACACTTAACTAGTTCTAGTAGCTATTTTTTTAAAGATTTTTCCCTGGAAAAGTCAATTCTTTGTGAAAACGGGCCCAATAATATTTCTTTCTTTCTAGTCTAAATGTCCATTATTTCATTTTCTTATCTTACTACACTGGCTAGGGCTTTGGTATCCTTGCTTTATTCTATACTTTAGGAAAAAAGCATAGTTTTACCATTACATATAATGGTGGCTATAGTTTTCCACAGAAGTCATTTATTAGAGTGAATAAATTTCCTTCTAATTCCAATCTGAGGCCTTTATTTACTTGTTTTGGTTCTGGGGATGGAATTCAGGGATCCTTTATAAAGGGTTCCCAGCCCTTCATACTGAGATAAGGTCTTGCTAGTCAGGCTGACCTTGAACTTGCACCCTTCTGCCTCAGTCTTCCAAGTGGCTGGGATTATAGGTGTGCACCGTCACACCCAGCTGTTCAGAATTTCCATCATGGCTAAATACTGGATTTTGTCAAATATTTTGTTTATATCCACTGACATTATTACTCTCTTTTATCAGCTATTAGATAAATTCACTGGCTTACTTCCTAATGTTAAACCAATCTTACATCCTGGGATAAACCCCAGTTGCTAATAACAGAGTTTTAAAAATATATTTTTGGATTTGATTTGCTAATACTTTGTAGGGATTTTTGTACATATGCTCACAAGGGATATCAATCTTTAGGGTTTTCTCTTGTAATGCCAGTAATCCCCTTTGTATTTTCTGAAAGATATTGTATAGAGTATTATTTCTGTTAACTAGCTTATTTGAATACAATTATTAATAATTTTGCTTAACCTTTTCATTTCTGGGAGGTCTACAGAGATATCTCTTATCTTACTAAACTTTTTTGTTTCTAATTTTTTTCACATAATTCTCGTTAGGGTAATTTTAGGCATAAAATCCATCATTTCAGAGTCCTGGTCTTTAGTCTCAACATTTTATTGAGGAACTTCAAAAAGCTCAAGGTTTGCTCAAAGTTTTACTTGTCATCTTCATCCACAGCCCTTTACTCCTTCAGTTTGTCAGTACCTCATGAACTCACACTGCTACCCACTGGGTCACCCAAGCCGGAAGTCTCATCAGTGAGCTTGAGACTGTTACAGAATCTTCCCGTCTGCCGTCTCTCCTGTTGCCCTCCTCCAGTCCGACCCTAAACTGCTGGCAGAATAATCTTCCCGATACGCGCTCCATGGACCTTGCCGTGCTTGTCGCTAATAGAAGCGCAGCTGGAGGAAGAGCACACAGTGCTTCCCTGTCACATCTCCCAACATTTCAGAGAAACAGGGAACAAACAATTGAATAAAATCAATTATATCCTCTTACCTTAAAAGTACTTTATAATGAGGCAGTATATTGCATAACTTTGTTTTACATAACTGTTTGGCAAACTGAGTCAAAGATAACTGAGTGAACTATTGCTGCCATGTCTAAATTTTCTGATGTTTGGAGCATAATGTCTGCATAAGTATGAAATAATTTGGTAAATAAAACATAAAATAAAATCTATCATTCACAAGACATGAAAATGTTAAGGCCTCTCCTGATATTATGTTTCATTTCACTCTTGTCTAATTATATTGATTAGCTCTTCAAGAACAATGACAGAACTGCTATTTCTAGCATATTACTATTAAATGTGAAGTGTCTTATGGTCTAAAATGTACACATAAACTTTAAAAATTATAGATTAAAGAAATAACTTTCTGTTTCTTTTATCTAGGATGGGAGTTGATGAGCTGTGGGCTCTGGACCAACTCTGGCCCATTACCTGCTTTTATAATACTTTTACTGGGACACGGCCATACCCATCTGCTTTTCTTTGTTTTGTTTTTTTGAGACAGGCACTCGTTATATATATATATAGTGCAAGATGGCTTCTAACTTGCAGCAATCCTCCTGCCTCAGCCTCCCAAGTTCTGGGATTATAGGCCTATCCCACCACACACGACTCATCTGCTTGTGTATTGTCAAAGCAGCTGAGTAGTTGTAAAACAAACTATATGATTCACAAAGCCTAACATATTTGCTTCTAGACCCTTACAAAACCAGTCTGCAGACTCCCTGAACTAGAGGATCTTTTTTAACGAATCAAACGTCTTCATTAGTAATTATTAGAATGACCTCCTTCCCCCGCCAGTCCTTTTACAGAAGTTCTGTTAAGAGATTCTGATGAATTGCAACATGCTTGCCCCGAGATCAGTGCACTCAGGCGAGGGTCTTTATATCTGATTCTCCTCTTGATACATATAATTTAGGATTTTTTCCTGATATTTACAATGAGTTTGGTCTAATAATATTGTTCACACCATTGACTAATTTTGTAAAAAGTAGAAAATTTTCCTGTTGAGGTATTTCTTAGTTACACTTAACAAACATGGTATCTCCTCTGAATTTTCAGTAAACTTTATACAACTACCACTGCACTTACTCATACCTAAAGTATATTAAAAGCATGTAACACTAACCGTCCCTCTACCATCTCACTACACAGGGGAAAAATGTTAAAAGGCTGTTATCTTTATACACTCCTGAAGTCTGTAAAGAATTCCTAGTTTCACTAGGAAAGAGTTTGGTTTTAAACATTAAATGTTTACTAATGAGTCTAATACTGTTTCTTCCCAAGCCTGCTAATTGAATCCTAGTTTTATGTATGGTGAATATTATTCATGTAACTGTTTAAAAAAGCCAGAGTATTAAAATAGTCATCTGAGAACCAAGCAGCAAAGGCAATTTTACCAATAGGCTCTTTCAAAGAAAAGCAACAGCAGCCTAATTAATATAACCAAAGGGAAATACGGTTTATAGAGTACTTTAACTTATCATTAGCTTATTCCACACAAAAAGTTTGATTCACACACAAAAATTACTAACAAAGTATCTACTAGATAAGTCTAGAGTGATTCTAGATCTATCTATCTATCTATCTATCTTACAGTGTTTCTGACAAGTCATTTAATCTGTAGGGGCCTAAACTCATCATCTATGAAATGATAAATGTGATTTAACTCCTAAGGTCCCTTTAAGCAATAAGACCCCCCCAAATCTAAGAAATTAACTTATTTTTAATATTCATTCTCACAATGTTCTCAGGTAAGTCTACAATCCTTCCTACTAGAGAAATAAAGGTGGAGGAAACCTATAAATAAGATCTGTTCTCCCTGGCTGAGTCTTGGTAAGACCTTGAACAATACCTCTGCTCCTGGCAGACACCTTTCTTTCTGCTGGCCTCAGGGCTGGCTTGGATCTTTTCTTCCTGGCTGCTTTGGTCTGTCCTTGATCAGATGCAGAGTCTGAGTCAGAAAAGTCTAGTTTGACTTGACGATGCCGTCTTGACTTGGATGCCTTAAGAGGTAGAAAGCCAATTAATCACAAAGAATTACAAAGGAAATCCGACCAACAGATAATGTAGAAAGAAAAAAACATATGAAGATGAGGAGAGATTTACAGAAACACCTGGAAGACTTATTCCACCAGCTTTCTTCATCTCATTACTTGAGCCGTGTACATGGCTTTTACCTTCCCTTTCTTTGTGGCAGTTTCCTGTGGCTATTACTACTACTGACCCACACCGGGGCGTAGTATCTGGGATGTCTGGGACGTGAAAGTATACAGGCCTATACTGTTGTAATTCTACTCCGAACAACCTGTTATGCATTACTGTAAAGGTAACTATTTTACTCAGTATCACCAAGTGCTCTGAGAGGATCTATCTCACATACGGGTCCAAGTCTAGGCAAGAGGCCCAGATGTGAGCAAAGTCAGTTTCATGTCTCCATGATCCCTGATTTGTTCAGGGATAGGCACAAGATCTTTGCCATAGCTGATGGAACTCTATTTTAGAGCTGTTTAACCCTGAGGAAGGGGAAATGTGCTCTTTCCTTTGAACTAGAAGGTGGAAATACACAAGGCTAGAACTGTCACAAACAGTGCTTAAAAACAAGAGAAAGACATCAAGGGTGACAAATGGAGGGTGCAGCCTACACCAGCTGTGGTTGAAGCCACGTAGACAGGGGTTTTCCAGTGAGATCTGTCAAACAATTCTCTTGTCTGCTTACATGAAGGGTTTCTAGTTAATGTCACACATGCAGTAACAGGTATTAACAATTCTTAGAAAGCAACCACATATTGTAGACCAACGTACCTCAAAAAAGGGGAAAAACCATAACCATGCAATGACACATCCAAAAGTTTATGGGAAACATAATTTGTTTAATGGTTTAAAAAGCATTTGATAGTTTCTTCAGATATACATTAAACATCGACAGGCAATTATATAAAAGAGTTTATTTTAAAAAGAATTACAGGTAATTGATTGTCCTCAGGACTATCATTCAGTAATAGAGTAGTATTTTGGTTTCCAAGATTCTAGTCACAAACTCAACTGGACAAGAACCAAATCAAACCTCCCCATTAGGTCAATATTGAACTTAACCACTGAATTTGAGTTCTTGTCCAACTCAGTTTGCGACCAGAATCATGGAAAGAATCAAGTTGGAGAGAAAAAAAAAAAAAAAAAGAATGAAGTTCATAATCCAAGGTACCACTGTATTCACCGCTTAATTTAGGGCTGGAGATATAGCTCAGCAACGCAAGTGCTGACATGGCAAGCACAAGATCCGGAGTTCAATTCCCAGTACCAAAAAAAAAAAAAAAAAGCAAGATGCTTAATTTATAGTGACATAGCAAATTTATAACACTAAACTAATTTAGATTCATTTTTTATTATTTTTTTATTTCTAAAAGTAGGGAATAGCAGTAATTTTCCATGAAGTAAACATATTCTTAGATTCATGAAAAAAGTCCAGAGGGAAAAGAAATCTGCAATTAAACATGTGGATTTCTCAATACTCTGCTCTGAAACCCCACTAAAATGACAGTGAAAGAATAAAAATATATCCTGGGTATTTTCTCAGAAAAATGGGTAATGTATGTCATAGCAATATATGTTATTATAGCAGCACAGTTTTAAAAAGCTAAATCTTGGAAACAACCAAAATGTTCAACAATCGCAGAATGGATAAAAAAGATGTGGTATTTTTATATAATGGAATATTACTCGGCAATAAAAAAGGATGGTCTTGAGGCTTTTATATGTAAATAGAGGCAACTTGGGACTATAGTCATAAGTGAAATAAATCAGACTCACATTTGTAAATATCACACTGTCTCTCTAGTATAAACAAATAATAACAAAAAAAGAAAGAGTAATAAGTTCCAAAATGTACAACAGATATTAAGACAATGAAAGGGAAATAAAGTATTCAAAAGGAAAGAACAACCTGTAGATATACACATATAACTGTATGCATGTTTAAGTGTGAGAGATTGATAACCGTACTACTAATTCTCCATTAGTTCATCAAAAAGAAGTTTGTGCTGTCATTGTTTGTATGTTCATTTTTTATGCTTTGATTTTGTAACTTGAGTAACTACTTTTGAGATAATATATAATATAATATATAATATAATATATTAACTAGTGTTGATTTCTTACTGGTTTTTTAAAAAAAATCCTGTATCATTTCTACCCTTTTTTTTCGTTTTGCTTTTTAAAAATTAAAAAAAAAAAGAATTGCATTTAAGACAAATACAAAAAAAGAATAAAAATGCGTGAAAACAGAAGTAATAGGAAATAAAACTTTGGAGACAGAAAACAGAAAAGCAAGCAGAGGCTGACTTCAGGAAACAAAGACCACGACCTAACCACCCGCACTGTGGCAGCTGGCGTGAAGCAGGCACCAGGAGCTGGCGCTGGAAGGAGGTGGAGGAAATCAAAGCCAGCAGCAGGAAGTGTGCCACTTCCCACTCTCAACGGAAGATGACCAGCCCTCCGGGAGAAGAGAGGGCATCTGCTCTGCGGAGACCAACCCCAGCAGGCCATTGGCGAGGCCACCATGTCCCTGAGGAGAAGGAGGAGACCTCAGTGCAGAGTAGGAGGATGAGGGCGGCCAGCAGGGAACGGGGGGCTCCCACAAGCCCCGCTCACGCCTCACCCTCTCCCCTAGACAACTGCTCTTTGTTAGAAGTGACTAGACACAGGAAAAAGAAAAGTAGGGGTCTCCTGGTGGCCACTCTTAAATATGAGCAGATATCTGAGGTTCTTCAGTCTTTTGGGGAACAGAAAGAAAAATAAATAAAAATTAAAGAAAGATACCAAGATGAGGAGGAAATATCAAAAACTATAGCTATATGTCAAGAAGATATTTCATCCTGTGAAGGAAAATAAATCTCTTAAAAGATTTAGAATAATAAAAATCCTTCATATGAAAAAACAGCATAAATTTTTTAAAAATCGAGTTAAATGCTGAGCTTGGAGGTGCCACCTATAATCCCAGCACTCAGGAGGCTGAGGCAGGAGGATCACTGTGAGTTCAAGGCCAGCCTAAACTACATAGTGAGACCCTACCTCGAAAAATCCAAAAAGAGGGCAGGGGATGTAGCTCATATAGCTCAGCAGCACAGCACCTGCCTGGCAAGTGTAAGGTTCTGAGTTCGATCCCAGATACCTCCCCCCGCCACAAAAAAGAGTAACATCAAAGAAACACAAAAAAATTCCTCACAGCCAAAAGGTGGCAGACTGACAGGATGGCCACCAGGAACCTCAAGAGCAGTGCATGAAGAGACCCACGCCAAGACACACTATCACAGAATTACCAAACTTTGAGGACAAGGAGAAAACTTAAAAAGTTCTCAAGATCAGGAATATCAGAAACTGGAAGATGATGAAGAAAATGAAACAAAAAGGTCCAGGAAAAGGCCAGAAGAACCAGCTGACAGAGAAGCAGCAGCTCAAAGAGAAAAGCTGCAGGCAGCCCAGCCACCTCTCAGGAGCGAAGCATGGAAGCAGGGCAGCGGGGTGGGATGCAGGGCTGGCTGCTGACGAGGAGCTGCTATTCGGCTTTTAAACTGCATACACTGTTTGTGTGACCTTGATGAGAAATTAAAGTGGGATTTAAAAAGCAACACATCTCCAAATTACCTTAAAAAGAAGTAACTTACCTGAACAACAACTGAAAAGGCTTTTGATTTTATTTTTGCTAATGATTCAGCTCTTTCACATCTCTGAGATAAAAATAAAGAAGGAAAAACAGAGTTAAAACTCACAGACAGCAGGTGAAATCATCAACTGCATATTTGTTACCACAAGTAACAGAAGGCAGCGTAGTGAAAGGAACCCTGACAGGGTACAGGGAGCGCAGACCCCATCCATGAGCACACACAGCTGAGGCCCTTCTGCTTAAAACCCAAGCTGTGAGACTGGAGCAGACCCTGGTGATGAGACAAGGTCTTGGGCACCATGACTCCCTGCCCACTTTGGCCCGCAGACAGTGTATGTCTCACCCTTGTGGATGAATAAAAACTCTGCAGGCAGCACACAGTGGATCACAGCCAGGGCTCCACCCTGGCTGAAAGGCTGGCACCTAAGAACCGTGGGCACTTTCCACCAGCAGTCTTTTCTTTGCCCATTAAACCTGGTCACAGCCGCGCTCCCACTCATACCTCCCACGGCCCTGCACAAGGCTCCAGGACCGATCAGACCAGTGTCACTCAGCATTCACTATTCAAAAGTTTCTGATAGTTACTCTGCTGCAGACCAACCATCATGATGCTCTATATACACAATCATGGCCACACAAAAAGATGAAAAGAACCTAAGCGACCTGCTGCCCCGTAAGTGACACAGAGCTGTGTTCTGACCTGTGATTCTCGTGTTTCTCCTTCTCTCTGTTCTTCTTCATCTTTAAGATTTGATTTTAAGGATGGATTCTGGAACAGAAATTTTATTTATATACATTATTATGCACGCACTTACAATTCCACTAAATACAATCAATTTTACAACACTGAGAACCAAGTTACTTCTTAATAAGAACTATGAAATCATTTCATATAATTATAGCATGGTCCACCATCTGACAATAGGATCACATTTTGGTTTCGGAATACTTGTAAAGTTCATCAACGGAACATCTAAAGCCTTCTAAGTAATGAAAGATAGCATGAACTTCCTGTAGCATTAAGAAAATTGGTTTATTCTCCCTTCCTTCAGGTTTCCTGAGATCTTATTATGGACCTTTAACACCCACCCCCAGCAGTACTGGAGACCGAACCCACAGCCCTTGCACCTAGCTACATTCCCAGCCCTTTTTATTGAGACAGGGTCTTGCTAAATTGTCTAGGCTGGGCATGAATTTGCAATCCTGCCTCGGTCCCTCACAGTGCTAGGATTACAGGCCTGTATCACCACACCTGGCTTTGTATTGCTCTTTTAAGTGACTTTGTATTTTAAAAGAATACAAAGCCAGGTGTGGTGGCACAGACCTGTAATCCCAGCACTTGCGAGGCTGAGGCAGGAAGATCATTGCAAATTCGAGACCATCCTGAGCTACAAAGTGAGCTCAAGGCCAGCTTCAACTGCTCAGTGAGACCATGTCTCAAAACAGACAAATAATAATAATAATAATATTACAAGCATATAGACTGTTTTATTAAATGCCACAATCATTCATGTAGTCTATTTGTGACTTAAAGTATTCAAATATTCTAAAACAAGCTACCCTCTTTAGGGTAAGTAATTATTGTCATCCTCCCAAAACTAGCATTTCATCTCTTCCCTTGTTTATCTTTTCTATAACTAAGTTTTGAGCCCATTTATTTTGTATCATGGAAAGCCAAAATTAGCTACAAACCTTTCTGAGAGTCAGTCTATGGATCAGAATACCTACCTTCCACAAGTGAATACACTAACACATGACCAGAGATACAGTAAGTAACCAGAAATGGCTCGTTTTAAATTTTTCCTAGACATATTTACTAAAATGAAATGGGCTAGTAGTTTAAAAGATAAACTTAGCAATAGTGGCATTCAGATTTCCAGAGAAAAAAAGTTTCTTTAGCTGAAAGGCTAATGTGGCCAGTTCTAGCATCAATCCCTTTGGGTCAGAAGACTAAACTGGAAATCCATGCTGACAAAACGTGCAGATAGACAAGCCACATCAGAAACAGTGTATGGTAGACAGAAGACACACCCTATGCACTGTAGGTAATTAATTCAAAATTTAAAAACAATGCTGTCATCAATGCTTTGGCAAAGAAAACATCTTTACACCAGCTCTGGTCTAAAGACTTAGGAATATGCAATCTGTGGAAATGCCAAGTACAAAGATTATAAATAAATCTACAGAATAAAATACACATATGTACACACGTTACATATAAAAATCCAATTGAGAAATTAAATAACATGACATAGCTATTGAGTAACAAAGATAAAACTAGAGAGGTAACACTGTCCACATCTCAGCTCCACAGGAAGGCAGCCACCAGCCAGGCTGCCTCAGCACTCTCAACTCTCACACACAGTGGCAGGCAGAGGAGCCAGCCCACTGCTTACCTGTCTGTCTCTGTGCCACTGCTGATGTTCCAAAACTATGTTCTTAATGTTATCAAAAAAATCATCCTTTATCAAGCTGAGAGCTTTGTCTGGTTTGGACTTATCAGTTGAAATTATATGTTTCATGTTCTGATAATGCTCATGAACATTCAGCATTTCCTGAAAGTAAAAAACATGTGTTTGATTTTAATTTTTGAGGAGAAACTAAAGGCAAAAGTAATGTAACATAAAATCACCTTATAAGTGATTGTCAGTTAACAGGAAATAATGTGCAGCAGAACTATGAAAATAATCATGCAAAATACTACAGCTTTATTAACAAAGCAATTACTTTTTGGAGGTATAAATTAATTGAATTCATCTTAGCAAACAAAAGCTAAGACACTTTTTTATGGGAAAACAATAGGAAAAGACTAATTGAGAAATACAAAATTGCATTCCCAAGCATAAAAAAATTTATAGGAACATATTTTTATATCATACTGTCACATCAAGAACATTTACAGGGCTGCATATGTGGCTCAGCAGAATGCTTGCTTAGCAGATACAAGGCCCTGGGTTCTATTCCCAGCACAGTCAAAAAAGTAAAACAAAACAAAATAAAATAATGTTTTATAGTTATTTATGCTTTTCTTGAAATTCCCATATAACACCTTTTACTCAACCCCTCATAGGATCTCAAAGCCTATGTGCCCCTACATTTCATCATCAGTTGAGTGGTAAGACAAAGACAGTGTTTTATGATACCACTGTGACATTATTAACCAGCTCCCCACCCTGAAACCTTCATTCACACGGGCAGGTCTGTGGGATAAGAAGAGGAGCCCTAACAGTCAGACTTAAAGGACTGTGTATATCCTAGCACAGGGACTTGCGTCTCAGATCATCAGAGAACTAGCGACACGTCCATTACAAGTGGCTACAGTGATGATATCTGAGCATCCCCAAGTTGGCCTATTCCATCATTTCTGGTAAATTCTGGTACAACCGACAACTGGCCAAGAAATCAGAAACTGCTTGGCAGCAGTGAATGCACACATACACAGAACTGACAATGAGATATCAGTCTCCACATACTAAATCTAACTACTAAAGCTTTCAGTGAGTTCCCCTTCTGTCAAAAAAATAGGAAACAAACTCCTTCCCATATAAAAAGTACTTTCCTCTCATGTACTTTCATGCACCTCTTTCTCACCTGCTTCTTGTTACACTTCAGACTGTCAGATTTGCTGAAAGATAAATCTGTGACCCCAGTCCCAGCTCAGGTCCAACACACAAATGCTGCAGCCATTCAGAAACGTGAGTGAACTCAACTCCACCATGTCCTGTTGTCTCTGTATCTGAGTTAACTTTACTTACTTTCTTATCTAACTCTACTTTAACACAGGGATAAGAATGTCTACTATAAAATATTATTGCATACCATTACAAACATCTGTTTTGCAGGAACATGGCAGAAGATGGTCTGCACAAAGCATCCTGCATAGCTCCTGTGGTTCACTGTACCTTCAGATATCTGGTAAACACATCATTGCCTTCTTAACCTTTTTAGAGGTATAAATAGCTTAGAGAAGCTGAAGATACTGACTTAGACCTCACTCTCAGTGTCCAGACATACAACATCGATTTTTCATACATTTTAATGAGGGGTGGCCCATCTGATAGCCATTCATGGGCCCCAGATTAAAATTATCCTCAAAAATAAAGTCACCTTATGGCATAAGGCTAGAGTGCTTTCAAATCAATCTGTTCCCTGAATTAGAAACACAGCTGGAATCTAGCTGACAGATGTCTCAGGGTATCTGAACACTTAAAAAAGATCAAAGGTCTGATCCCTCTCTCACTGCAGATTTAGACAGTGTGAACAGAGCTGGGAAAAACAGAAGCAATACTTATTCCAGGACCAGTAGTGCTATATGCTACACTCCACTATTTGGGCTTCACCTCATTTCAGTCTCCCAACATTGCGGTTATACATTGCGGTTACAGTCCGGTACAGTGGGGGTGCCTGTATTTCCAACTACTCAGGTGACTGAGGCAGGACAATCCTCTGAGACCAGCAGTTAGAGGCCTCTAGGAAAACATAGAAAGCAAGATTGGTTTTAAAAAGACCCTAGTATTAATGAGAAGGAACCTAAGATTCCAAGCAATGAAATAAATGTGACCAAGAAGTCCCCATCAACTGTCCCCTGTCTATATTCTTTTGAAATGTCATGGATTAGAAGGTAGCATGTAACCTAGTACTGGGCTACTGTTAAAATATTTTTCTGCTCAGGTAAAAGTCTGTAAGTACCACTGCTCAGCCATGCCAAAAAAACCCCCATTTTTTTCAATGATGTCCATCCAATCACCATCCAATTAAATAAATGTTGTTAAAGGGAACTTAAGAAAGAAATAAGTACTATAAAAAAGGAACTTAGGAAATAAATGCCTATTATTAACAGAACAATAAAATCACTCTAAACTCTTGGTTTATAATCTATGTAAAGTCAAACACATGTGGTATGTTAAGCTAGATAAACCTAGAAATGTTCAATCTAAGTTTTCTATATCTATTTCTCACTATGTTTCAACTTTTATGTAGGGTGTTTTATTTTTGCTGCTTTAGAGAAAGCAGAACATCTTGATTTGGTAAAATCACTAAAAATATTGTCCATATTAAGTAGAATTATAACCATGATATACAATCAGCAATAATTGTTGTTGTTTTTTACATTTTAGGGCATAAAAGCTAATTTACCTCTAATACATCAGAAGTGATAAGCTTCATTACACGATCACTTGTGTCCTTAAATTCTTCTGTAACTTCGGCTCGCTGAATTTTTTTCTTCATCCTATATGAAAGCTGTATGATATAATGTCTTTAAAAGTGGATGTCTATTAAAAGTTATTTGGAAAGTACTTGACAAGTCGGCAATAAAAATCATCAATAAATATGAATAAAACAAAAACAATTTTACATGTTTATTTATTAAATATCTACTTTCCAAAGACCGTAAACTTGGACTATCCCATTAGATGCCAAGCCATATTCTTACAAATTCAAATGAGATTCAGAAGTTAACAATTTGCCAGATAACAGCACAATCAAAACCTTTTGATCTCGTATCTAAATTGTCACAAAACTGAACAAATAACAGATTTTAATAGAAATTCTACCTTTTCACCAACTGACATATTAAAATTCCTTGGTCCGCTTTGAGTAACTCCTCTGACATTTATATTAAAAAATGTACAAGCACAGGAAGTTGCTAAATTTCATTTCCTCTGCCCAAAATTTGCTTATAAATGGCCTCCAGAAACATACTACATTCAAAAGAAGAGGCTGAAGTTTGTTTACAAGAAAAGAGGTAATCAGAAGATATTTTATATTTTAAGAAAGCTACATGTCTTGAACACTAATAACAGTCTTTCCATTTTTCTGGAGATTGAGGTACTTTCTGGAAAATAAAGTATAACTGCTCATTTTGAAAAGGACAGTTACTTACGGCAACATACCAATTTAGGCATTGCTGTGAAGTGAAATGCTCTGTCAAGTCGTAGCTTCCTAAAAATATAAGCTGCATCAAAATGCTGTGCATTTATCAAATCTTGCTGAAATTTTAAAACTTCATCCCAATCCTTCAGCGCAATTCTGATCTGCAACAAAGAGTAAAAAAGTTGTACAAAATGTAAACCTTTATTTATAAATGTGTTACAATTTTAAAACACACTATTTACTTAAGTCAGTATACTGTAGAATGAATAGGGACCTGGTTCACATTGTTACTGGAGGGAAACATCTCACAGGTATTACCTTTTGCTTTGGTTGGCACAGCTGGGCATTATACAATCCATATAACAGATACAAAGCACCAACTCTGATCTGGAAGGTATATGGGGGTAAAAAATATCTCCAAGCCAAAGCTAAGGCTTCTTTTGTAAATGTGTTCTTTTCTAAATTTCTCATTTTGCCACTGTAAAACAAAAAAGTACAGATTATGATTCATTAAGTAAATGATGAAGAAAGGTAAAACAGGTTTACACCTATTTAAAAGCAGCTGCCAATAACGGTGTGAGGATTTGCTGCAGGACCTGTTCCCGGATGCAAGCACAGAAAGCTGCTTTTCTGCTGTGCTTCTGACACAGCCCCACAAGCTTAGGTAAGCACAACTTACAGCCTTCAAAACCACCAACTTTACTTGCCAAACTGATCCTAGAGAAGGGGAAACTTGAGAAATTATTACTGATAAACTATCTGAAACTGCCAACTTAACCAAAACTTTTAAAAAAAGCATCAAGATCGTAACAAAAAAAGATCATAATAAAGTCAACATGACATCCTTCTTACAACTTCAGACCCAATTTGAGCACATTACCGATTGTTTTCTATGTGACACCTGATGAGTAATTAAAAAGTCTATTTTTAATACACTTGGCTAAAATAAATGTCTCAAAGTGCATTATTTAATAGATACAAGTAATTGATACACTTTACTCTAGAAGCTATTTGAATGTAGAGAAAAATTTAAAACTTAAATTTCTAATTCTACATATATTTGTAACACTGTTCAAAAGACAAGATTAGGAGACACAGCCCATTCCCACGGTTAGAAAACTACAAACTTGATGAGTCTTATCACTGTAGGTGTCAACTACAAGTGTAGCTCAGCCAGAAAGAAATGTTTCTCTCACTTCCAAGTCCCAGAGAGTTATCACTGCAAGGACATCTCTGCCTGGTCTCAGACAATGATGGTTTCTTTCTCTTATGTTGTAGGATATTATGTTATCTACATTTTGTATTTCCTTTTAGAAACATATATAAATGACTGAAGAACTCCAGTCGGTGCTGATGATGTGGAACTGAGCCCCCTACTATAATAAAGCTGTCTTCTAAAGTCCCTCTGGTGCTGTGTCTCCATTTGCTCTGGTCCTGAATTCCGCATCATTACAAATATAAATATGTTGAAACTTTCATTTAATAACAACTCTGCAGCTAGTAAGCAGCAACTTTATTGAATCTGATTACAAGGAAGGAGGGGAACATGATGCCCCCTGCAAAATTATTTCCCTATTATGTAAAAATTGGGGTAACCCTGGAAAATCTTTCCTGATGTGCACCGCCCCCCCCCAAGAAGTACAACCTGAAAGAGCATGGGTTTTAGAAACTGGCAACAGAAGTTCCAACATGTGCTCTACCACTTTCTAACTGCAATCTGTAAAAAATCAATCTCCTCAAGCTTCAACTTCTTCTCTTATACAACAATGGTAATTATACCCATTTTTCACAGTTGTTCTATGGATTAAATAAATTAAGCTATGAGTGCATTATTAGTAGCTGTTTTAAAAATTGGTTCTTCTTTCATTAGCTGTACAATCAATAGCTCCTCATCCCCCACCCCGTCATTTACAAACTACATAATTGGTTTATATTAGCACAGAGAAAAAAGAGAGAATTTTCACATGTTATTCAGCAAAAACAGTTTTAATCCTAAGGTTTCAATCATTTATTTTTCAATGTTGTATGTTGTCAATCATGGTTCTCAAGTTTAGTCTAGTGGAAGACAAATTAAAAAGAAATAATATACACAAACATGCACTGGTGCTTGAAACATATTTAAGGCATACATTGTTGTAGCCTGGCATAACTGATGCCATCTTGAGCCCTGCATTTAACTAGTGCCATGTATTTGACCCAGGAAAATGGGAAATTACTCAGGGTATAAGTCCCATGAGAAAAGCAGAATGAGCTGTACCCACAGGAGAAAAATTAACCTGCTCAACAAAAGAAGCAGGATACAGGTGTCAATCAAAAATTAAGGTAAGATTCTAGCTAAATTGTTTCCAACAGGATCTCTTTTTGTGGTTCTCTGTTTCAAAAACTCCGGTAACTTTCTAGTTCAGGACCACTAGGTGAGACTCTGAAACAGGGGTCCACGTGAGTGGTTGCTGAGCTCAGCTAATTAAATTCCAAATTTATCAGTTTGGCTGCTTGTATTCCTATATTGTTCACGAACCCATTTCACATTAGCTCACTTTATCCTCACAGCCACTGTATCATATTATCCTCCTCTCTACAATATTTCACAGATAAGAAAGCTCAAGCAAGTATCTTGCCCTAAATCCTAGTTAGGGGACCTGCATTCATCTGGGCACAGATGTGGGTGAAGAATAAAGTGGGCAAAGAGCAGGAACGAGGCACCCGGCTTAGAAAAAGCCTGTGGAGGTTCCAAAGGCAATTGCAGGAGGTTCCAAAGGAAATAGAAGGAGGCTGGAAGGTGGGCAGAGGCGTCACAAGGGGGTGCCAGCCGTGCAGAGAATTTGAGTTTTATCCCAAACGCAAAGGGAACCATTTAAGGGAGGCAAGAAGTGATACCGAATTTGAACTTCAGAAAGCCAACGTTGGTTGCTGCACGGACAAATTAACGTAATGGCGCAGGACACTGCTTTTGCTCGGGTCTTGGTCTGTTTTTAAACCTGGGATTCTAGGAGAACAAGACAGTCACAGTCGGGAGAATTAATCGCTCCGGGACAGCGCGGCGCGCGCCCAGGCCTCCCCACACCCCACGGCCGCGAGCACGGAAGTGGGCAGACGCTCACCAGAAGATGGTTCCAAACTTCATCTTCCTCCAGAGCTCCGTGAAGTCTTCGAAGCGCACACTGTCCATCTCCTGAAAGCGGCTAAGCAGCGCCTCACAGTCGGTCTGCAAGCCGGAAGAAGTCTCCATGCAGACGCCGTAGGACTGGTACTTACCCGCTGCAGGCAATGCCGCTGTCGCCGAGGGAACCAACCGGAGCCCCGCCCCGTGCGTCATGACGCGCGCGCTGCGACGTAAGGAAGCACCTTTAGCTCCGCCTTCATCCGGCCGGAGCCTGCGGTCCTGGTGCTTTCTGCGAGGAACCTTTGGCGCTGTAGCGTTTTGCGAGCCAAAATTTGTTCTCTTTTTGTCTTTTTTTTTTTTTTTGTAACGGGAATCGAAGAACTGGAATTTCTTTAAAGGCGAAAGGTGAGTCCTTTTAATTGCCGTGAAGAGGTTTGTATGTCAAGACTACTCTAAGCACCAAAAGGATTTCAGGTTATTTTCCCCTAACGTGCGTAAATTGGCTTTACCATTACTAGGACTCTTTTTTTAAAGAGGACCTCAGAGGGAGGGAAGTTAGCGACCACAAACCCACCCCCACATGGAAGGATCGAAAAAGAGCGTTTCCTGGAAAATGGACTCAACTCATTCTCCCTCAGATCCCCGAGACCCTTTGCGGTTTATGCCCCTTTAATACAGGTCCTTAAAATGTGGCTGTCTCCTTGTACTCCTAGTGGTCTGGAGACCTTGAAAAGAAGAGCTATGTTTTAGACCCTGTTGAAAACTGACCTCCCACTCACTCCTATGCTACAAGCAAGCACAGTGCTTCTTAGAGATTGCCTACTTGATGAGTCTTCTTTGGCTAAATTGACTCTATAGTCTACCTTTTACCTTCTTCCAGAAGCTAGCTGTGGAGTACTTTAGACCATTTTTGTGACTGCAAAGCATCTATTTTAGATGTGTCCTGATTATATTAGAAAAGGATTGGGCTGTCTACAGATGGAAGGTGGTCAACACATTTAACCTTCCTGATTACTGTTCTTTTTAAATAATTCTATATAAACAAAAAACTTACATGATGTGTAAGATTAGAAGCACAACACTGAAATGAACACCTGTCTTTCTGTTTAGGAATCAGTCTATTTCCAACCTGTCGTATCAATCTAAAACATCTCTACTTTGCCCTACCTTAGTAACACCCACCTTGACTTTTATTTCTCATTTGCTTGTACCTCTTTATCACATCTGCATATTCAAACATATTTTAGTTATGGTTGAGTTTTGTAGAAACGGTATTAAAATTTATAATGTATACATTTGAATTTGTTATGATTTGTGTCTAGGTACCCCCCCCCAAAAGCTTCATGCAGATGAGCTCATGGAAATGGGCTTCTAGAGTTAGTCATGGTATAATGCTGGGATTATGGGTATGAATACTACACCTGCCCCAAGGCGAGTAGCTTGCATACAATGTAAGGGACCAAAAAAGGCTTGTCTGTGTCTCTATGTATCTATCTCTCTGTCTCTCTTCCTCCTGTTCTTCCCCTGCCTCTACCCCTCTGTCTCTTGTTGTTTTTGGTGTCTTCTACTGCTGTGAAGGTTACCCCTCTGCCATACCTCCCTGCCTTTGTGCCAGCTAATTATGGACTGAAACCTCTACAAACTGTTAGCTAAATAACTTTTTCTCCCTTTGATTTTGGGTGTTGAATATTTTGTCTCAGCAGTGAGAGAAGAGTAAAACAGAATTGCTTGTTAAACTTAACATTTCTTAAGAGTTACTTGTTATGCATAGCTGTAGTTCATTTTCACTATTGCCTAATAGTCTGTTGCTAACTTACAGTTTATCTATTGTTTCTTCTGAAAATCTAGGTAGATTCCAGATTTTGCTATTATAAACAGTGCTACTTGACAGGCATGGTGGCACACATCTATAATCACAGCACTGGGAAGGCTGAGGCAGGAGGATCACCATGAGTTTGAGGCCAGCCTGAGCTACATAGCGAGTTCAAGGCCAGTTTAAACTACATAGTAAGACTCGTCTCAAAAACCCAAAATAAAATAAACAGTGCTACCTTGAACACTTTCATATGCTGCCTCTTCTTTGTAGGAATAAAGTAGAAGAGAGCCAATTAATTTTGAATTTCAGATCAACTAAAAAGAAAAGTTATATCTTGTTTTCCTTAATTTCAATTTGGGCATATGTATTAGCTTTACTTCTCTGTGACAAAATACATGAGATTGTCAGCTTGAACATTGAGAGGGTTTTTCAGCCCATGGTTAGTTGGCTCTTGATTTTGGGCCTGTGGCAAGGCAGTACATGATAGTGGGAACATGGTAGATAGCCATGCACCTCATGGCAAGGAACAAAAGGAAAAGAAAAGTGGGAGAGATCACAGTATCTGCTTCAAATGCATTTTTCCAGTCACCTAATTTCTTCTAGGCTCCACCTCTAAAAGGTCTACTTACCTTCTGATAGCACCATGTGGGAACCAGGCTTTTATCACCTGAGCCTTTAGATATAAGGGCATAGATATTTCTGGGATAGGAGATGTAAACCATAGTCACATACTGTAACTTTGTTTGCTAATTATACCAACTCTACTCATATGTTGCAGAAGCCTAGAATATATACTTCTATGTTCAAGGAATTTTTGGGTGACAATACTTACAAATGTTCAACTTTACTAGATATTTTAAAATTGTATGAGAGTTCTTGCATAAGCCCTATCAGAAACTTGGTGTCTAAATGTCTTCTTAATATTCATTTCTCTAATTACCAAGATGGTATTCAGTTTTTGAAATCTTAATTTCCTGTTAATATTTCCTATGCTGCGAAATGCCTATGTTTATGTTTTGTTTATTTCACAATTGGGTTATTTGACTTTTTCATATTAATTTCTAGGAATACCTGTATTCTGAATAATAATCTGATGTTTTTATGTGTATTATAACTTTTTCAATGTGATACTTGGTTTTCTTTACTGTCTTTAATTTGATTTATTTATTTATTTATTTTTGGTGCTGGAGAGTATATCCTAAACCTTATGCATGCTGGGCAAATGCTCTAATGTATAAAAAATGTTAATTTTGTCATTGTCTAGCTTCATCTTTTCTGATAGGGCCTCTCCCAACGTGTCAGGGTGGGAACTTTTTACAAAATAGTGATATCAATCTCTGTGCAGGTGTTGTTCTGATGTAACACTCTGTAACATAAATCATACCCAGCCAGACTGTAGAATGTTAACGCATGCCCATACAAGGGAGACAGAGACACAAAAATTGTATAAAAGGGTGCAGCTATGCCATGTTTGGCACTCGGGTTTTGGATACAAATCCACAGAATCAGTGCCAGCATGAATAAAGCTGCTTCCAGCTTGCAGTGGTATTCAGAAATGGTATATTTCCATCTCCTTTGTCACTGGAGTCTGAACCTCATGGCACTGGGACATGGGACCTTGCAGACCATTTGACCTGTAGGGAAGGTTGGGTCTCTCCAAAGTAAAGGCTTGAGATCTCCAGATGCACAAAAGAATGGGAGGCCCAGGAACCAGTTCAGGGAGCAGTACCCACCAGATTTCTTAAAAACTAGGTTCCATTTAAAGAGGCAGAAGAGGAGACTGATCACCTCCCAGAGTTGCCCAAGTGAAAGTTTCACTGAAACTGAAACCACGACTCCCAGGAACTGGGCTGCAAACTGGAGTACCAGGGCTGTCCAAGCAATTCCACAAGGAATTAAACAGCCCCAAGGCAGTGGGCACCAAGCGGCAGGTTAGAGTCCTTGCGTGTTCACGTGTGAAAGAGATGGACAGCAGGAAGGTGACCTGACACAGGGCCCAAGGGAGTGGTAAGTCCTGATCCATGGTTCCATGGTGACTTTCATATGGCTAAGGACGAGGATAGGATCTGGGAGCTCCGCAAATGCTAGGAGGAGCCTGAAGTATCTCCACAAGGAGAGCGGCCAGAGACAGGCAAAGTGAGCATGTGTCCCTTCTAATAAAACCCTTTCCCATTGCTTTGCCCTTTCTTGTGTGTGAAAATTGTCTGTTGGGGGAAGAAATGGGTGGAAGGCAGAGTAAACCAACTCTGCTAAGAGTGTATTTTTTTTTCTTTTGTCTTTTTGAGACAGGGTCTCTCTATGCAGTTCAGGCCTTGAGCTCACCTTGTAGCCCAAACTGGTCTCGAACTCGCAACAATCCTCCTGCCTCAGTCTCCCGAGTGCTGGGATTACAGGTGTGAACTACCACGCCTGGCTTAAAAAGTATTTTTTAAAAGACCATTTCGGTGACTCTGGTGTTAAGCTGACTCCAGAAAGCTCTGAACTTTCTGTGAAATTGATTGGCTGTTGTTTGGGGTGGAATGGTCCACTGACGACTCACTTAATAAGGAGATAATTAACCAAGTGTTTGGGGTTGAGGGAACCCCAGCCACCCTCAATTTCCTTACATTAACTGTTGGTAGGATCTGGTCCTGTCCTGTCCCGGTTGGCTGAAAGTTTGTATTGAGAAGAACTGTAGAGTGATGATGGCTAGGATAACAGTTGCCTCCAAATGTCAGCCAAAGTCAAACCAATTCTATCCAGGGGTTCGGAAGAAGTTCCACCTCCATATGTCCTACAGTATCCATCACTGCCACCACCACCTCTGACCCCCCTTGCAGAGGCCCTACCAGAGCCAGTCAGCAGCCCCAGGGGTTGCCTCTCTCCTGTCATCATCTGAGGCCTTCTAGAGACCTCTCTGATGGTAGTCTCTGCTGAGTCACCATTCTGACTCCCCACATGCCTGTGGGAGCCCATTGAGAAAACCCCTCTAGCTCTCAGGTGCTGTTGAGGTGTCATGAAGATGCCACTTAGGGACACTTAAGGACCCATTTACTATTACCCCCAAGGCCAGATCCAAGGAGGGAATGAGTGTGAGTGTATCAATCCTACACCTGGTTATTTCAAACCCTTACTCTCTCTCAGGCCTCATCCCTGCCAAAGCAACATTCTTTACACGTCTAGAACTCAAACATGCTTAGTTACTTTTCTCTTGTTGCTGAGACAAAATACCTGAGGTCCAAAGTTAAAGGAGAAAAGGCTTATTTAGTTCACAGTTTGTAGAGGTTTCAGTTCATACTCAGCTGGTTCCAAGGCAGGGTAGCTTGGCAGAGGGGCAACAGTACATGGCAGTGGACGACAGCAAAAGCGACAAGACAGAGAGCAAGACAAGCCTCTTTCTGTCCCTTATGTTGTATCCAGGCTACCTGCCGTAGGACGGATGTAGCACTCACACTGCTAATCCCAGCATTAGATTACAAATCAGTCACACACTAGTTTCAGCCCCCTTTGAAAAAACCCTGTGACTGGATGAGGTTTTGGGGGGACATGTAGACACAAGCCTTAACACTGCTTTCTTCTGTATCCATCCGGCCCTTTAGAACCAGCCAATTTTTGTGTTCTGATAGGAAAATCCAGAAAATAGTGAAAAAGTCCAGGTGACTTGGACAAGAGTGCTGCAATAGTTCAAACATTCTCTGACCACTGTCAGCGCAGTGCTGGCCACTGACCTGAAGGCCCTTCCTGCAGGTCATCATGTAGGTGTATTACTCCAGTATGTAGATGACCTGTTGTTGGCCAGCCAAACACAGAAAAGCTGCATGGGAGGGAAGTGATTACTCCTCTTCTGTGGCAGGCTGGCTGTCTCAAGAAGGAAGGCCCAAATTATCCAGGAGGTTAAGTACCTTGGTTTCTACTTGTCACAGGGACAACAACATCTTGGGTCTGAGAGAAAATGAGTAGTCTGTTCAATCCCATTTCCAACAACCCAAAGCCACATCTGAGAGTTCCTTGGTACTACAGTTTTCAGTGGATCTGGGTTCCTAATTCACAGTCTTGGTGAAACCCAAAAAGGAGGGGGAACAAGAACCTATGATGGAAACAGGAACAGCAAAAAGCCTTTGAAGAGATCAAATGCCCTCACCAATGCACCAAGGCTGGGACTTCCAGACATGACCAAGCCTTTTTATTTGTATGTCCATAAGCATGCTGGCATAGCAGTGAGAGTTTTAACCCAGATGCTGGGATCCTGGCATTGGCTGGTAGCATATCTCTTCATGCAAATTGACTATAGCGTAGGGCTGGCCCCCCTGTTTGCAAGCACTTGCACTACAGCCCTCTTAGCAGCAGAGGTTGACAAACTGACTATGGGACAAGAATTAATAGGCTGAGTGCCACATTCAGTGCTGACATTAATGGAATACAAGGGACAGTACTGGCTAATATGGATGATCAAATATCAGGGGATACTGTGTGAAAACCCACACACTCAGAAGTAGCGTGGACCCTGAATCCAGCAATTCTACTGCCTGTCAGGCAGGCTAGCCAGACCATAACTGCATTGAGAACATGGATGTGGTGTT
This sequence comes from Hydrochoerus hydrochaeris, assembly GCA_004027455.1. Classification (NCBI taxonomy): domain Eukaryota; kingdom Metazoa; phylum Chordata; class Mammalia; order Rodentia; family Hydrochaeridae; genus Hydrochoerus; species Hydrochoerus hydrochaeris. The sequence goes on along the minus strand of PVLA01002789.1, from coordinate 124,031 downwards.
CTGCCATCAACCTGACTTGAGGGATTATCCCCTCAAGGACCTCAACACTAAATATTTCACAAATGATGGCAGTTGTATGAAAAGGAGCACATCTTACAGGATACCGTGTGGAAACCCTGAATTCCATCATTGAGGTAAAGTCTCTATCAAAAGGGACCTCAGCACAGAAAGTGGAACCTATTGCACTAACCCAAGTGCTAATAGTTGGCAGCAGGAACACGTGTCAACAAACACAGACTCTTAAGTATGCCTTCCTCACCTTTCACATTCATGGGACTCTATACAAAGAATAAGGCCCGATAAAGTTAGAGGTAAATAACATAAAATATGGCAGTGAAATCCTTGAACTCTTGGATGGTGTATGGGGCCCTAAAAGGGTGGCAGTTGTGTGCTATTGGGCACATCAGAGGAGAGATACTACAGCTTCTCTGGTAAAGCAGACCTGGAAGCTAACCTGGCAGCCACCAGGGGAACAGCAGAGTCACTAACTCTGGCCACCCTGCTATTTTCCAGTCCATTAACAGAATGGGACTCTGATTCCTCAAAATATGAGATTGCTTGGTTTAAGACCAAGAATGGAAGTTACATCTCAGATGGATGGTGGAAGTTTAAAGACAGTTGGGTAGCAATCCCCCCAAGGCTCTGGGTCCAGTTTTTGTCAGGAAGTTTCATCAGGATACCCATAGGAGAGGGATAGCTCTTGAGATCACTGTGAGTTGAGATTTCTACAACTCAGCTCTGCAGCATAGCCTGAGTGGTACATGAACAATGTGGAATGTGTGTTTGCAGTAACCCGTGTCCAGGACCTAGGGCTGCTTCTGGGGTACAAAGTATCAGAGATTTGAAAATGTGGTTGTGGATTTTACTGAGCTTTTCAACTCTCTGACTCCAGGGATTTGAGCTTTTCAGCTCTCTGACTCTAGGGATTTGCTAGTTTTGTGTGTACCTTCTCAGGCTGGGGAGAGGCCTCCACTGCCACCACTACTATCACCTCACATGGAAAAGGCATGTGAGGTGGCCTGGATCCTTTTGAGAGAAATCATCGCATTTGGAATCCTCATTATCATAAGGTCAGACAAAGGGCTGGCATTCATTGTGGAAGTGGTACAGCTGGTGGCCAAGGAACTAAAGGTTACTTGGAGACTGCATAAAACATGCTGTCCAAAGAGCTCAGAGAAAGTGGAGCAAAGAAGTGGACTCTAAAGCTACAGCTGAGCAAACTGTGCCAGGAAACTCCTGCACTAGACCAGCTCTTATCCATAGCTGTGCTGAAGATTAGCTCTTGTCCCCCTAAACAGATTTGCCCTTTTTGAAGTTCTCTATGAGCAGCCCCATCTTATTTATTTATTTACTTATTTTTGAGACAGGGTCTTGCTATGTAGTCCACACTGTTCTTGAACTCACTATGCAGCCCAGATAGACCTTGAACTCATGGGAATTCTCCATGAACCTGATATTGGCACAGGGTACCCCAGATCTATATCAGGGCTTTGGTTTATCATGACCACAAAAATTGGAAGAAACTATCTTGCCCCTGGGGAGGATGGTTCGATCTCTCTGTAGGGATCCTAACATGTCTAAGTCAAAAGTCCTAAACTCGCCATATCCTGAACTCGCAGCTGCCTAACAGACATGATGGTAGGGGTCTCCTGATTCCTTTGAACCAAACCCTTACCTCTTGTCCAACTTTTCTAATCTAAGGGGTGACTGGGTACAATGTGGATGCAGACAGTGATACAGGACCCCAGATGTACTGTACTGGATATGTAGAAGAACCACATACACTGTACTTCGCCCAAACTGATTAGGGTCTTGTGTATTAAGGATGATCCCCTCATCTTTCATTTATTTATTTATATTTTTTGGTGGATACCGGTAATTGAACTCAGGACCTCACACTTGCCAGGCAGGTGCTGTGCCACTGAGCTATATCCCTGGCCTCCTCTTCCTTTTTACTCCCACTTGTCAGGGGAGAACATCTGGGGGTCCAAGTGTATAGTGACGGGGTGCCCATAGGAAAGGACACCCTGTAAACCAGCAACTGAAAAGATAACAAATGGCCCCTAAACACGTAATTCAGTATGATGGTCCTGCCACCTGGGTATAGACTAAGGCACCCTCATTTATATGCTAAACCACATACTTGGACTGTAAGCCATGGTGGATATTATATCTAATGAAACTGCCAAAGCTCTTAACTTGTTAGTCAAACGACAGACCAAAATGCACACTGTTATCTATCAAAATCGCTTGGCCTTAGATTATCTGCTTATTTATGAGGGAGGGCCTTGTGGGAAATTTAACGTAAGCAATTGCTACTTACAAATAGATACTGAGGTAAAAGTCATGGAGATTACAGATTGAATGAGGAAAATTGCTGATTTTCTCACCCAGATTGGAAAAGACTAGGACTTCTGGGAACTGTCTGGAGAATGGTTTTCAACTCTCAGAGGGTTCAACACCTTCAGGGGTATTACACTGCTGATTTGGCAAACCAGTTTGATCCTGCCTTCCCTGGCTCTCTTGGTTATATGTTCTGTCTCTAGCCACATTGAGACTACGGTTGAAAGAAAAATGGCCATGTACATGATGATGTTATGGAAATACAAACCTCTGAACCAGGATGGTACTCTCTGAACCAAAATAGAATGGAGTCCAAGCATCAAAGGGGAGGAATGTGATAGGGCCCCTCCCAATGGGAACTTTTTATAATGTAGCAATGTCAGCCTCTGTGTATATGTGTAGCTCTGATGTAACTCTAACATATCATACCCAATCAGGCTGTAGAATTTAATGTATACCTGACCAGACTGTAAAATGTTAGTGTATGCCCAAAGAAGGGAAACAAAGACACAAAAATTGTATAAAAGGGTACAACTACACCATGTTCCGCACTCAGCCAATGAGTCATTGCCATGAATAAAGCTGCTTCCTGGGAAAAAGGACTCAGTATCCCATTTCTCTGCAAGCAAATCCTGCAGCAAACTTTATATAGCACTTTGACATAGTAATTTCATGTTCATTGAATCTCATAATAGAAAAAAGGCTTGTATTTGAAATTACATTTTAAGTTGCTTTTTTTCAAGTAATTTATTTATCTCTTCATTATTTAATTTTTTTTTTTTTTTTTTGGTACCAGGATCAAACTCATGACTTTGCACTTAGCAAGCAGGTGTTTATGCAGCTGAGCTAAACTCCCGGCCCTCTAGTAATTTATTTTTATTGTGGTTCACAGAAGTATCAGTCCATGATAGATTTGGGGAAATAGCCCATTACTAAGGATAGTTTGAGAAGCACTAATGTACACCATTTCAGTCTATATTCCGTTGGTGAAAATTTAGCCACAAGGACCCATTCATGATAAAGGGGGATGGGAAATGTACACCAAAACTGGGCCACCTCATCCCAGCAACAGCTCTGATTCATGGAAGAGGAACACAAGCTTTGTTGGAGCACAATTTTTTTTTTTAACCATAATTTTGTTCCCAAAACAAATTTGTCTTAAACTATTTAAAATATTTACTTTTAATCCACCATAATCAAGTCGTGCTAGCCATAGGGCTTCCTGGAAGTCAGCACCTCCCGAGAATCAGCAATGCTGGGACTGGGAGGATCCAACAAGAAGCCAACTAGCCAGCCTTTCTGGTAAGCAATGCAAGCCCTGTGGCTTGCAGGAAGAGAAAAGTCGGTGCTTCCCGTGAGCCTACTGGCATATGGGCTGAGAATCAAACACACCCCCATCCCCACTTCACCCCCACCCTCATCCCTACCCCCATCATAAGCAACCCACTGGTTTGGAGGACAGGCTGTGTTGATAGCAACTAAGGTACAACTAAATGCTCATACTGTCTGGTTGATTCTGCAAGCCTGGGGCCAGTAGTCTGAGCAGCTCTTGTGGGGATGACAGTCTGCAATATAGCAAATATGGGGGATTCCCTTCTATCTTGTCTTTGAAAGCTAATATTGTTCTCACTGTTTTGCTTTGTTCTGATTGTTTTGCTTTATTCAATATTCTGTTTTGATTGGTTTTATTTTGTTTTGTTTTTGGTTTGATTTTGCTATATGTGATGGGATGGAAAACTTTTGTGAAGACAAGATATACTATGTTAGCTATTGTTTTCCTGGTATCCTGCTTTGAAGTTCTGTATCAATTTTGCTGCTTTGTTTTGATTGGCTTTGTTCTGTTTTGTTTTGTTGGATTTTACTATCTTTAAAAGAAATCCACCATAATCTATCTAAAAATGATTCTTATGTATAGTATGGGTTAAGGATCCAATTTCATTTTTTTCATATATACAACTTTATGTAATATATAGCATATAATCACAAAATATAGTGAATAACTTTTAAAAAATTTATTAATGTCAAAAATACTTTTTCATTATCCCCTTGTCCCTCAAAAAAGATTCCTCCATGCTTCAAGCACACCCCACTGTCCTTTCCACTTTGTGAAGCAGTTCTTGAAGTTATAGTGTCTTCAGTTGCACTGCTGTGGCTGCCTCAATTCCCTGAATCAGTTCAAAACATTTACTTTTCATGGTCATTTTGACTTTGGGAATAAGCCAGAAGCCACACAGTGTTGGATCCAGTGAGTAAAGGTCACACCATCTTGACAGAAATTGCTGTAAATGTTTTTAATTGATTCAGGGCATTGAGGCAGCCATGACAACACAACTAAAGACTCGGAAGAGGAATTCCAGAACTGCTTCACAGACTAGCATGAACAACTGATTTAAGTGTGTTTGAAGCAAAGGGAAGTCGTATGAAGAGGATTAATGTCAATTTGTTTTTTATTGCATCATTTTTCAACTTTAAGTCACATTTGAAAATTTTTATTTTATGGAAAAATAAAACTTCCATAACTAAGTAAGAGAAACACAATAGTTATTATGTTGTATGAACAGTCCCCATGTTATTACACATTGTATATGTATTATTTGTGTGTTAAATTTTCCAGTACCTGTTTCTGAAGAGTCCCTGGAAGCTTCCCCAACACTAGAGTAACTTTTGTCAAATATTAACTGTGAATCTTTAATCACAACCAGTGTAAAGCTCAATGGCTCTGTATCTGTTGTTAATGTAACCATTTCCATTACTGTTAGTGCATATGTAACACCCCGAGCCTCTTCACCACTCTGCATCCCACCACTTGGGTCACCAGTACCCCTACTTGAAATACTCCCCACAATTCAAAAACAAATGGCTAAGCTTGGAAAGGAAGAAAACAAAACCCAGCTTCTGGCTGAATCTAGGGCTTCTTATGTAACTCTAAGGCCCCATTTAAATTTCATGACAGTAGTACCATACTCTTTAACTGACACGGCTTTTTTAAAATGTATTTTTCAAATACTTTCAAGAGTATCCTGATGATTCTCAGACTTTTGCTTTTCATAGAAATCTTGCAAACTAGGCATGGTGGCACACATCTTTAATTCCAGCGCTTTGAAGGTTGGGGGAGGAAAATTGCTGCAAGTTCAGGGCCAGCCTAGGCTACGCAGTGAGTTCAGAGTCAGCCAGGAATAGTGAGACCTTGTCTCAAAAAACAAAAAACAAAACAAAAAATTGACTTATTAAATTTATTTAACATTGTGTTATATTTGCAATGGAATGGCCAATATAATCCAGGCTCTTGTGTACAACAAGGAAAGAATTGCCAAGTGTACATCTAGTAGTAAGAAGCAAGCAACTACATTTATTGAAGATTATGAAAAGTTGTGCTCATGGCAAGTCTATACCAACAAAAGATATAGCACAAAGAAAGGTACCAGGGTGACTGAAAAGCACTGCTCAAAGGACAAAGTACACAAAAGTAGCAAAAGCAACAGAACAAATAAAAGCATGGCTAACTCAGGTTTACCCTGAGTGCAGCATGCTTGTTTATGAACTGACTATCCCAAGCACACTGAGGCAGATGCCATTTAAACCAGTTGATTCTCATTCTGAAAAAAATCTGATAAAATTGTCACTTTTATATTATCTGCTATATTACCTTATAAAAACCTCAAAATATGCAAATTTTGGTCATCCTGTATTCAAATAATTGATCTGGTAAATGTTTAAAAGCCAGGAACTTCAATTTAGGTGCCTCTCCCTGAATCTCTAGGTGTGATTGACAGGAATGTTTGTCAGGAATGATGACTCATGGAGCTGTCCCAGAACTCACTTTGATCTTATTTATGACATGTAGTGCATATTTATGACCCTGTAATTAGGTAGGAGTAGGATAAAGGTGACTGAAAGGTCAGAATAGGAGATCCAAAATGCATGTGCTCTTGTCTAGGGCATCAGAGACCTTGTGGGTTTTTATTGTCTACCCCTTTTAAGATAATGGAAGTGGGAATAATTGTAGATTATTCTTTAGAACTAAGTGGAGAGAATGGAATGACTTCCTCATCTCCATTGTTTCTAATTGTACTGTTATGGCTTATAGTTAGATGTCCCCTGAGGCCTCATCCACTCACAGGTGGAGCTTTTGGGAGTGACTGAATCATGGGGGTGTGGGTTAAGGGTATGTGGTTAAGTTATTTATTCTTCTGGGTGTGGGTAGACCCAACCAATACACTTGCAGCCTGAATGGAATAAAAGAAAGGAAAGGCTTGCTGTTCAGTGTTTCCTGCCTGCCCTACCACAGACGTTCTCCTCTGCCATGCCACCCACCTTGGAGCCAGCCAAATAGGGACTGAAACCTCTATAAACTGTGAACTGTAATAAATCCTTCATCTTTTTAACTTGCAGGTATTGGGTATTTTGTCCCAGCAATGAGAAAGCAACTAAGACAGATTTTGGAACCATTAAGTAGAGTCATTTTTGTGATACTACTTGACTGAATGATTCAGAAACCTTTGGAACTGGCTTGTGAGAAGAGTTTGGAAAGGTTTGGAAATGCTGGCTGAAGAAGCAGTCCTGGAATGCTATAAGCTGAGCTTGATAGGAGATTCTGGTGAGAGTTCAAAAGAGTATAACGCCGATAGAAATGCAGCCAGTAAAGACCAGGCTTTGGAGGTTTCAGTTGGAAACAAGGATGGTATTGGCAGCTGAACTCCAGCCCATGGGTGTTATGTTCTGGCAGAAATTCTGCCTGCATATTAGTTGTGTCTAGAGGCTTTGCAGGACACTGCAATTAAGTGCAATAGAAGAAAATCTGGCAGGAGAAATTTCAAGGCAGTCTAATGTTGAGGCAGTGGCATGGCCTCATGGAGGCTGTTAGCCAGATCTATTTTTGAATCAAGAGCAGAAAGCCCAGCAGAATCATATAAAAAAATTTTGAGTTTGGCCAAAAGAAAGCTCTAGTCAAGTTGCAGTCTGCAAAGATGGAACAGAGGAGAATTTGGCTGCTGAAAAGATTAACAATAAAAAGCTAGTATTTCAAAATAGGACAATAAAAAAGATGGCCTGATGCAACATAAGAGTCAGAAGAACTCCACATTTTGCAGCCTCAAAATTTCAAAGGTGAAAAACTTGGCTTTGAGAAGACAGTCCCAGGGCAACATGACCCAGAATGTGGCAACTTAGAAAATTTGTTCCTTGGTATTGGGTTCACAGTGCTTAGCTATCCAGGCACTCTACCCCTATAGTCAAGAGAGGAGAAAGCCTGGCTATTGCTCAAGCTGATGGCAGATCTTGGCATTATCCATATGGTGCTGGTTTTATGAGTATTCAGATTATAAGAGTTGATGAGTCAGGAAGGCTTCCACTCAAATTTCAGAAGATGGTCTGAGAGGACAGGTACTGTGCTCCCTGAGGGTAGTATATGAAGCTATGAGTGTGAAGCCAAAAGTGCAGTGGAGACCCCAGAAAGTTGACACAATCAGGAACAGGGATCATTTGAGGAAAGTTGCAAGGAGTGAGCAAAGCCAGCCCAAGAAAGAAGTTCTGAGGGCTATAACCACCAGCAGCATTATAGAGGTAGAGCCACCTGCACCCATTGGAGTTCACATTTGTCATGGTTGCCCCAGGTGCTAGACATAGAACTTTGTGATTTGATGTCTGTCCTACTGGATTTTGATTTTGTTTGTTTGGTTCCATTCCTTTCTATTTGTACCTTTTGGAATGGGATTGTATGTTGGAAGTGTTTAAACTTGCAGCTAAGAGTTTGTCTTAAATCTCAGAGGAGAATTTGGTCTGGCACTTTTCAGCAATGCTGAAATCGTTAGGATTTTGGCAACTCTTAGAGATGGACTAAATGCATTTTGCATAAAAGGATGTGCACAAATCTTTTGGGAGCCAAGAATGGAATATTATGCCTTATATCATCTACGTTTCCCCAAGCTCATGCATTCATAGGTGGGTCTTTGGGAAATGGGGAGATCATAGGTATATGATACTGGATTAAGAGTATGATAACTTAATTAGTCCACTGATTAGCATAGTTCTGGGTGTGGATAATAGGAAGACCCACTTTGGGTGTGGGTGTCACCAACGAATAGGCTTGTAGCCTGAATGGAATAAAAGGAAAAGGAAGGCTTGCTGCTCAATGCTTTCAGCTTGCCCAGTCATGGAGTCAACTGTGTTTACACTGAAATATGTACAAACTGTGACCTGAAATAAACTTCTCTTCCTTTAACTTGTAGGTGTCTGGTATTTTGTCCCAGCAGTGAGAAATGAACTAAGATACAGTGTTACTGGAATATTAATAGGATTACATTAAATCTATAGATCAATTTGGAAATGAATAATATCTTTATTATACTGAGTTTTTTAAATTCATAAACATTTTTTAAGCCACTTTCACAATCTATAATATAAAAATTTCCCCATGAACTTGCCTTTGGTTGGATATTTTTATGTATCTTTGCTTTTGCTGGTTATTGTATGTGTTACTGTTTACTTCTTTACATTTTCCAGTTGCTTAATTCTACTATGTAAAAGTACAATTGAAATTTTTGAGGTTTTTTTTGTTTTGTTTTGTTTTTTTGAGACAGGGGCTCACTTTGTGGTACAGATTGACCTTGAATTCACTATGTAGCCCAGGTTGGGCTTGAGCTTAAGGCAATCCTCCTGCCTTAGCCTCTTGAATGCTGGGATTACAGATACACCATGTTCAGCTACAATTGAATTTTATACATTGATCTAATATCCAGACTTCTTGTTAAACTCTTGCTAATTTTTCTAAAGAGTTAGTCTTCTGCAGAGACAGTATCAGCAACTATGAAAAATAATAGTTTTAGTTTAGTTTGTTTTTTCCTTTTCAAATCTTTCACTATTAATTTCATTTTCTCCTCTTATTTCACTTCTCTAATACCTCCTTCTATATTATGTTAAATATAAATATGAGAGCATGAATATGTGTCTATTGGCTATTAAACCACTAACACTAAAAGTGGTTGGCACACAGCAGTTGCTCAGTGAAGAGTCTAGTGACTTTGTAATTTAAATTATTTCACTTTAAACTGTAGGATTCTATCTGATTCTTTTAAAATAATTTCTATCTACTTTTATTTTGTATTTGGTAAGTCATTGTCCTCATACATACATTTAGGTCTTTATAATATTCTTTTACATCTTTAAGTATGGTATTCTTGTAATATATGTTTAAGGGCTGTTTTAAAGTCTTTGTGGGTTAAGTTAAGCATTTGGGCCCTCTGACATGTAATTTCTGCCCTATCTTTCTGTGTGTGAATCAAAATTTTCTATTTCATGTCTCATAATTATTAAAAATTGAACTTAAAAATTGAAATAAATAATTATCCAGAATTCCCTCAGAACCCCAAGCTTATTGTATTCGTCAGCTTTCCCATTGCTGGGACAAACTGTGACATCCACAACTTTAAGAAGGAGAATCTTATCTGTGTCATGGTTTTAGGAGTTTAGTCCACAGGCAACTGGCTCCAAAGCAAAAACATCATTGTGGAAGGGCATGGTGTAGCAAAGGTGCTCAGTTCATGATGGCCAGGCAGCAAAGCGGAGGAACAGTGCCAGAAAAGAATAGTCCAGGGACCAGGTGGAGTATCCAAAGTCAGAATTCTATGATCCATCCACACACATAAAGATGTGCTTTATTAATCTCCTTGGTGGCTCTTAAGCTAATCAAGTTGATAGTCCAGGTCAACTATCATACACCTTGGACTGGGGATTTATTTCAGTGGTGCAGTGCCTACCTGGCAAGTGTGAGGTCCTGAGTTCAATTCCCAGTACCCTCCACAATTTAAAAAAAAAAAAAATTATATATATATATATATATATATATATATATATATATATATATATATAATTTAATCAAATGTCACATTCCAACACTTGTCAATCTGATAGCAAAATACATCTCCTTAAACCACGCTTAATCTCCAAATAAAAACAAGGTCATAATTCCAACTAACATGATCTAACTGTTCCATATACAACGGAAAACACAATAATCCTTTTCCAAATGCCTCAATAGTTCCAAAATTATCCAAAAGTTCAAGTCTAAGGTCTCCTTTATAACTCAACATAAACATATTAGCTGTAAGCCTTTGAAAATTCAACCCCTGTAACCTCTAAAAAGTATGTTACTTATTTCATGTTACATGTTACTTATTTCTTGTGGGAGTGAACTCACAACCTCGCATTTGCCAAGCAGGCACTTATGCCACTGAGCTAAACCCCTGGCCTACATATTTCTGATATACACATTTACAGGATAGCTACTTGCCCCCTGGACCTGGGACAGCCACAGATTGTTGGCTGCCCCTCTGCCTTACCCCCGGACCAGGACTGCCGTGGATCATTGGCTGCCCCTCCTCCTTGCCCCCCTGGACCTAGGACTGCTACAGATCATTGGCTGCCCCTTCTCATGTCCCAGACCTGGGGCAGCCCTGATCCTTGGCTGCCCCTCCCCCTTGGCCCCCAGACCTAGGACTGCAACAGGATTACTGGCTGCCCCTCCTCCTCACCATCCCCCAGACATGGGACAGCCACTGATCATCAGCTTCCCCTCCTCCTCACCCCCTGGACCTGGGATGGCTGTGGATTATCAGTTGCTCCTGCTCCTTGCTCCCTGGACCTGGGAAAGCAGCAGATTATAGGTCACCCTCCCCCCAATCCAAAAGGCTACTGCAGCCCACTGACAATCAGTAACCCCTTCCACCACCTGCAGGACCTCAGTGGGCTTGTGACAGTTTGGTGAGTTTCCCCCTAAAACAGACAACCTTAGTGGGTAAACAGGATCAGTAGCAAAGTCTCCCCAGCCCCCAGCTGTAGAACCCTGGCAACAGTGTGGGTGAGTCCTTCCTCCATACAGAGAACGAGGTGGGTTTAGGAGAGTACCAATAAGGCCTCCCCCAACCTAGAGGAAATCAAAAGGGCTTATGAGACACCTAGTGACACAATAGGAAACCAGCTGGGGTGAACACTATAGCAAGATAGATCTGGTGGCCTGGAACAACCTGAAGACATAGTGATAGCATGAACTAAGAGTTAACTTACATCAATACTCCTAGGCTAGTCAGTTTAGGAAGAATATAGGACTCACCCAACAGGCCCTGTAGGATGAATTCAGGTAACTGGCCCTTCCCTTTACTATGGGACCCAGCAACCGGACAAACATCAACCACACAGGGGGAGCCTAAAATATGCACTACCAACAGTTGAGACTCATGGGATTGAAAGAGCAAATAGCTCAAGAGATGAAAATGACAAAATGAAAAAGCAAAATGCAATCTCAAACATCCAGTCCTTCAGGAACAAGTACAGGAGACATCAAAATAGAGGACATTAAAAGCAGTACACCTGGAATTTCTGAAAAGATATTAAGTGAAATAAACAAGTTCATGAGGCTATCAAGGAAATCAGACTAGAAATAATTTCTCACATAAAGAAATGATAACTTTAATAAAGGAGTTGTTTAGCATAGTTAGAGCAGACATAGATTTTTTAAAAAGCATAAGAGCAAGGAAAAATGATAGAAACCTTGAATGAACAGTATAGAAAAGAATACATCAAACAAATTCAAAGAGATATCCAAGAAATTAAAAATTCTATTGAAAGCTGGTAAAACAGTCTGAATGAAGCTGAGGATATAATTTTGGACCTTGAGGACAGGATTGCAGCTAGTGATCATGGAAGGAAAGAACTTTCAAAAATAACAAGGCAGCATGAAATGATAATTCAGCAGCTTCAGGAAGATGCAAAGAGAAACAATGTAAGACTGATAGGCATCAATGAAGATGCCAGGGTTAGTGCAAATGACATAGAAAAACTACTCATAGATGTAATAATGGAAATTTCCCAAACATGGGAAAAGAATCTGATATGCAGATAATTAAGGCATATAGAATGCCAAACAATCATAACCAAAATAAATCTACACCCAGACATATAATAAAGATCCCAGACATACAGCATGAAAGCAGAATACTAAAAGCTGTTAGAGAAAAAACACAACTCACCTATCAAGGAAAGCCCTTTAGAATCATGGCAGACTTTTCAGCACAAACCCTCAAGTCAAGATGAGCTTGGAGTGAAGTATTTCAAGCCCTGAAAGAAACCTACTTTCAACCCATATTGATATATCCTGCAAAACTTTCTTTGAAATTAAATGGAAAAATAAGATACTTCCATGACAAAGAACAACTGAAGAAATTCATGTCCACCAAGCTAACCCTAGAAAGAGTACTGAAAGACATACTAGAGAGAGAGAGAAAAATGATTACAATTCCTAGAACAACAATAGAAAGCACCAGAAAGGGCAAGCAATTAAACAAGGGGGAAAAGCAAAAAACCAACAATGGGAAAATAACATGACAAAGTTGAGCCATTACATATAAGTTATATTCATCAATGTAAATGGCCTCAATTCACCAATTAAAAGAAATAGGCTGGGCTGGGGATTTGGCTCAGCATTATAAGCACTTGCCTGACAAGGGTAAGATCAAGAGTTTGATCTTTGGTACCTAAAAGTAATAGGCTGACAGAATGGATCAAGAAACAGGATACACTGTATCCAAGCAACACATTTAACTCAAAAAGAAACTTATAGACTGAAAATCAAAGGATGGAAAACAATATTCCATGCGACAGGAACTCAGAAAAAAGCAGGGGTAGCTATTCTGTTTTGCACACAATGTGAACTTCAAAAATGATTAAAAGAGATAAAGAAGGTCACTACCTACTTGTCAGGGGAATAATTCAACAGGAAGAGCTAACTATCATAAATATATATGCACCAAATACAGGAGCACCCAACTATATAAGACAAATACTAACAGACATGAAAGACCAAATAAGCAACAACACAATTGTAATAGGGGACATTAATGCCCCATTATCACAAAGATATAGATCAACTAGACAAAAAGTTGGCAAAGAAATAACAGAACTGAATCAAATCTGTGAGCAAATGGACTTAGTAGATGTTTACAGTGTTCCACCCAACCACATCAGAATACACATTCTTCTCAGCTGCACATGAGACATTGTCCAAAATAGACCATATATTAGATCATAAAACATTCTTAAGTAAATGTAAAGGGATTGAAATTATCCCATGCATAACCATGGTGCACTGAAATTGGAAATCAATGGCAAAAGAAATTGCAAAACCTGCATAAATACATGGAAATTAAATAAATTCTTGAACAATCAATGGGTTACAGGTGAAATTATCCCATGCAAATTGCAAAACCTGCATAAATACATGGAAATTAAATAACTTCTTGAACAATTAATGGTTATAGGTGAAATTAAGCAACACTTAAAATTCCATGAAAATGCAGATACAACATACCAGAACCTGTAGGACACAATGAAAGCTCTCCCAAGAAGGAAACATATAGCAATAAATTGTCACATTAAGAAAATAGAACAAGCACAAATAACTTAATGCTCTAACTCTACCTTCTAGAAAAAGAAGAGCAAATAAAACCCAAAGCTCAGAAGGGACAAAATTATAAAGATCAGAGCAGAATTAATGCAACTGAGACTAAGAAAACAATACAAAGAATTAATGAATAAGAGAGCTCTTTTTTCTTTTGAGAGAAACAAAATTGATAAACCTCTAGCCAATCTTGTCAAGAAAAAGAAAGAAAAAACAAACTCATTCAATAAGGACTGAAAAGCGAGAAATTGCTACAGATCCTATGGAAATTTAGAAGGTCATAAATATCTACTTTGAAAATCTTTATGCACATAGGGTAGAAAACACAGAGGAAATGGACAGATTTCTAGAAATGCATGAATTACCAAAGCTGACTCAAGAAGATAAAACAATTTTGAATAGCCCAGTATCAGCTACCAAAATAGAAAACATGATTAAAAGCTTGCCAACAAAGAAAAGCCCAGATTCTGATGGATTCTCGGCTGAATTCTACAAGAAATTTAGAGAAGATTTGATGCCAATACTCCTCAAAGTCTTCAATGAAATTGAAAGGGAAGCAATCCTCCCTAACTCATTCCTGGAGGTAAAAATCACTCTGATACCAAAACCAGAGAAAGACCCAGAGAAAGGGAGAACTATAGGCCAATCTCACTAATGAACACTGACGCAAAGATTCTCAATAAAATATTGGCAAATAAAATGCAAAAAATCATCAAGAAGATTATACATCATGAACAATTTGGATTCATCCCAGGAATGCAGGGATAGTTTAACATATGCAAATCAATAAATGTAATACACCACATCAACAGAGTCAAAAACAAAAACCACAGGGTCATCTCAATAGATGCAGAAAAAGCTTTCGATAAAGTCCAACACCTGTTCATGATAAAAACCCTACAGAAACTCGGAATAGATGGTATGTACCTCAATTTCATAAAGGCCATTTATGACAAACCAAGAGCCAACATTATACTAAATGGACAAAAACTGAAAGCTTTCACTCTAAAATCAGGAACAAGACAAGGATGTCCACTATCACCACTCCTATTCAATATAGTTCTGGAAATACTAGCCAGGGCAATCAGAGAAGAGAGAGAAATAAAAAGAATAAAGATAGGAATGGAAGGAGTTAAATTACCACTATTTGAAAATTATATGATACTCACATAGAAGACCCTAAAAACTCTATCAAAAGACGACGAGAGTTAATAAACAAATTCTGCAGTGTAGCTGGTACAAGTCAACACTCAAAAGTCAATAGCATTCATGTACACAAACAAAAAACTCACTGAGAGAGAAATTATGGAAATACCACATTTCACAGTAGCATCCAGGGTTGGCTTTAGCTCAAGCAGTTACTTCCTCACGCTGGACTTTTCATCTGTCACAATAGCATCCAAACAAATGAGATACTTAGGAATCAACCTAACAAAGAATGTAAAAGACCTATATGCTGAAAATTATACTACTCTAAAAAAGGAGTTTGAAGAAGATATTAGAAAGTAGAAAGATATCCCTTGCTCTTAGAATCAACATTGTGAAAATGGCCATACTCCCCAAACTAATATACAGATTTAATGCAATCCCAATCAAAATACCATTGACATACTTTACAGATCTAGAGAAAACATTCCTAAAATTAATTTGGAAACAGAAGAAACCTAGAATAACAAAGGCAATTCTGGGCAACAAAAACAAAGCAGGAGGTATCTCATTCCCTGACTTAAAATTATACTAAAAGCTTCAGTGATAAAACCAGCATGGTACTGGCAAAAAAAATAAAATAGAGCTGAGGATCAATGGAACAGATTAGAAGATGCAAACACAACTACAAACACACTCAGTCACCTTATATTTAACAAAGGGTTCTAAACATGTTCACTGGAAGATACCTCTTTAATAAATAGTGCTGGAAAAATTGGCTTTCCACATGCTGAAGACTAAAACTAGACCCATGTCTATATCACCATGCACTAAACTAAAGTCAAAATGTATCAAAGATCTAAATATTGAAATAGAAACACTGAATCTACTGGAAGACAAGGTAGGTAGAAATCTTGAAGACATAGGAGTAGGCAAGGAATTCATGAACAAAATGCAAACTGCAAAGAATCAACAACTGGGATCTTATTAAAATTTTTTTTGCACTTCAAAAGAAATCATCAACAAAGTGAAAAGAAAATTCACAGAATGAAAAAGAATTTTAGCCATCAGGTCCTCAGACAAAGAACTTATATCCAGAACATATAAAGAACTGAAAAACATCAAGCCCCCAAATTCAAAGACCCACTCCAAAAATGGGCATCTGAAATGAATATGCATTTCTCAGATGCAGATATACAAATGGCAAATAAATACATGAAGAAATGATCACCATCACTGGTCATTTGAGAAATAACAGATTAAAACAACATTGAGATTCCATCTCCAGAAAGAATGGCTGCCATCAAGAAATCAACTGATTAACAAATGTTGGCGGGGCTGTGGGGAAAAATGAACCCTTCTCCACTGTTGGTAGGAGTGTAGACTGGTGTGGTCACTGTGGAAATCAGTATGAAGATTCCCCAAAACACTAGGATTTGAAGCCCTCATTCAATCCAGCTATTCCTCTTGTGGGTATTTTCCCAGAAAAATTGCAAATGTCAATATATGTGCACAATATATGTGTACCTCCTGTTTATAGCAGCACAATTTGTAATAGCTAAATCTTGGCAACAACACAAATGCCCATCAACCACAGAATGAATGAAAAAGATGTGATACTTTTATACAATGGAATATTACTGAGCTGTTAAAACCATGATATTGAGGCTGTTTTAGATCAATGGAGACAACTTGAGACTATACTCATAAGTGAATGAATCTGACTCACATTTGTAACTATTTCCCCCTTGTGTAAAAAACAAATAATAAAAAACTGAAAGAGCAATAATACCCAAAATGTACAATGAATATTATAATAATGAAAGTGAAAGTTCTCAAAAGGAAAGAACAACCTATAGGTATACACATATAACTGTATGTGTTACACACAGTGTACATAAGTGTACAAAATAGATAACCATACTATTAATTCTGTTCCTCAAAAAAGAATAGTTTGTGCTGTCATTATTTGTTCACTTATAAGCTTAGATTTTGTAACTTGAACAACTACTTTTAATATAACAATATGTATCATATTAACTAGTGTTGATTTCCTACTGTTATTTTTTGGAATTCTCTATTTCTACTTTTTTTTTTTGTTTTGCTTTTTAAATTTTTTTTTCTAAATGTATAGGGTAAATATTCTCATTCCAAATAGGAGGACTTGGGCAATAGCAGAGGACCAGATCAAAGCAAAACTGAAATCCAGTAAGACAAACATTAAATCTTGTGCAACTCCATATTTGGCATCCAGAGTGCACGGCAGTAAGATAGGAGTTCTAAAGGGCATAAACTGGGCATGGTGGTGCACATGTATAATCCCAGCATTTCAGAGGTGGAGGCAGGAGGATTGTTGTCAGTTTGAGACCAGCCTGGGTTACAACATGAGCTGAAGATCAGCCTGGACTGCACAGTGAGACTTTGTCTCAAAAAAAGACATAAATCAACGGCCAGTTTAGGTAGTCCCACATGTATGGCCTCTCTCTTGGGCTGGCTCCCCTTACTGCCTGTAGCTTTCCTTGCAGACATCCCATGCTTCTGGCATTTCTGTGTTTCTAAGGTCTCTACTGCACCTCCAACTTCATTTCCACAGCTTCACACTCCCCCCTCCGGGAGTCACACTGCCTAGCCTTTTGGGCCCTCCATTCAAATCTTGGTGGAAACCTCCCTCATCCCTCAACTCTTGGATTCTGTATGCCTAGAAAAAAAAAAAGGCATCACATGGACAATGCCAAAGTCTGCTTCCACCATGAGAAGTGGCTGGACATTCTTGGACCATGCTTCAGGTAACTTCTAAGTGCCTTGATGACTGTGCCTGGTGAAAGGAATCCCAGGGAATAAATCTGCTAGGCAGCTCTTTCTAGCTTAGTGCCCAGGATCTATTTTCTCAAAAGGTTTATATTTTTGCATCATTGAACCTGGAATGTGTGGGGTCTTGCTAATTTCTGAGAAGCTTCAAGGCATCTTACTTCTTCTAGTTCAAAGTATATTGTTTCTTTTTAATGACACTAATCTCTTCAGCAATCACAACAACTTCTTTGGCTCCAACTTTTCAAGTAATTCCTTTTGTGCCAAAATTGAAGTTTTTCAAATATTTCTATTCTCATTTTTTACTACCAATTGTCACTACTACACATCTGGCTAAAAGCAGCCAGCAGTAATCATGCCACAGTCTGTATGCTGAGCTGCTCTGAGATTTCCTCCCTGTCTTAGTCACTTTCCTCATCACTGGGACAAGATACTCAACACCTGCAACTTAAAGGAGAAGAGGCTTATTTTGGCTTATGCTTTAGAAGATTCAGTCCTTGTACAATAGGTGGCATGGTGGGAAGGCCTGGCTAGAGGAAATCTGCTTGTGTAATGAAGGGCTGGAAGTAGAGAGTGAAGCATGGAAGGGAGATACACTGTTCCAGGTCATAGCCCAGTGACCTACCTCTTCTGGCCAGGCCCCATGTTCTACAAGCCCCACTTATGAGTACATGAAAGCCTTGGGAGACATCCCTTTTCTAAGCCATAACATTTCCTGGATCAGTTAGTCCACCACTTTTAAATTCAGCCTTACACAAAGTCTTAGGACATGAACAAAATGTGCACCCTTTTAAAAAATTTTATAGATTGTAACATGCATGACCTATAATCCAATTCCTAGTACAGTCATCACTCCAAGCTGCAATCTTAGGGGGCTTTATTGTCCACATTCCTATACGTATTCTGGTCATGTGACTGCCCACCAGACCTGGCCATGCTTTATTAGAGCCAGTCCAATTGACAATCCAGCTTAAGCATCACAACTTGTTTTATTTACCTGTGTAAGAGTTGGTAGGATTATTCTGAAGTCCATTTCCTTCAGTGTGGAAACTCCTGAGTGATGCTGTTGCAACTCAGTGACAGCAGCCAAGCAGTCACCCTGGGGTGACAGTGGTTCTAACATGCTCATTATTTCTTTTCCTGAACTCTCCATTTAGCTGCCTGCCTCCTTTGGTATCACACCTAGATATTAGCGACTGCTAATTGCTAGCTAATGGCTCTATCATTTTGACAACACCTTGAGACACAAACTGATGCACAGTCTCGTCCTTTGCAGAGACAGATTTTTAGTTCAGTCTTCTGGTAAGTTCTGACCCCTCTATGGCTCTTATCCACAGCTTCCCTGCTTCTCACTGGGAAACTAGTTAGCTTGTTGCTCTTAGGAAGCTACCAGCCTCTTCTTATTTGCTCATCATCCAAAGTGTCCACGGTATTCAAGAGCACCTTTAGGTTTGGATTTTCCCAGTCTCTATTCCTCTGGGAACAGTGTCTGACTTCTTTGTTCTTATGGATCACCCTCCCTCCCCACAGAGAGAATGTGTGCACACCCCATAGGAATGTGCTGGTGGGCAGGATGGGCAGATAGCTCAGCTGCAGCATATACCCTCCAAGATTCACAATTACAGGGTTCCTGCCCCAAGTTCAATCCCTATTGTCTTAACAGGCGAATATCTGGCCTTTGTTGAATAGTGCGTGTGTGTGGTGGGGGAGAACTGGTGCATGGGAAATTGGCATTAATACAAGTGTTCGGTGAGTATTCCATGAGAAATACATCACCTGTGTTTCTAGCAGTAAAACGCCAGCAGAAAAAACAAAACAAAAACGTTGGGGCTGGGGATTTAGCTCAGCGGCATAAGCTCCTGCCTTGCAAGCGCGTGGTCATGAGCTTGATCCCCGGTACCGATTAAAAAAAAAAAAAAAAAAAAAATATATATATATATATATATATATATATATATATATATATATATATGCTACAGATCACTGGAACTCTCATCTGAAGGTAATAGCTACTAAATGTAAACAGTCATTTTTCTGTTAACAAAAGTAATCGGACTTGTTATAAACCATCACAAAGAAATGGGAATGAATTACAGGAAAAAATAGGAAGTCGTCTGCCATCCCACCCCTAAACGCAACCAGTTTTACATTCATTAGCCTCTTCCTCTTGAGGGGATGCTAAAAGTAGAAGTAACATTCTCATGCTAAATGTAGAAGTAACAGTGTTGTTTTAGAATAGTTCGGCAACAGTGTAGTGTGGCAGGGACCGGGCAGATCACAGGGTAAGTGGTGGAAACCCAGGCAAGACTGAGGGGGCAGGATAGGTGGGAGAAGGAAGAGATTACAGAAAGCTAGAAGCCAAACCCAGCGACATCACCACACTCTTCGCTCTGCTTCCGAACAGGTCTTCTCCTTAGTCCCCCACAATGAATGGTGTGGCTCAGTCTGGGAGGCAGGGAGTCTTGGAGGGGCAGAGCAGGAGCGCGCTAGCAGACACAGCGGAGGCTCAGGCCCTGCGAGGACGAGGTTACCATTCTGAACGATGCTTGCCTTTGTACCTGACAGTCAGCCAGGCAACCTTAGCATGGTACAGGAGATTAAATTTTTGGCCCCAAGGTTTAATGCATTCTGAACACTCGTGACCTTTCTGTCCTACATGATTATATCCTCCCAAAGGGGTCCTTGTAGCTGGCAGACAATAAATTAGAAATCTGAGAAAAAAAATTCGGACGAACAAATCACCTGGTAGTCTCCCCATAATTAATTAGCATATCTCAAAGTGTATTATTTAAAATAAACTAAATGAACATTTAAATCAACCACGCTATTTTAATTGGATAAGAGGATACATCTATAATATATATACACGAGCCTATCTATCTATCTACCGAGTTCGTAGACCTCAGAATGCTCCCACCAAGGGCAGCTTACCCCGCGGCAGCATCATACATTTGACGACCGCGCAGCCCCAGCCCGCCCGCGCCCAGCCCGCGCCTAGCACATGCGCTTGCACACGTAGGCGGGAGGCGCGGGCGGCCCGGGTGCTCAGCACACGCGGAGGCCACGCGCGGGTCGCAGCCCCGGGGCAGGGGGTGGGGGCGTGGGGCGCGGGCCGCGGGCGGGGCGTGCGCCGGGGAGCTGCGTCCGAGCACGTACCGGGGCGGGGCCGGGGCGGGGCGCGCCCGGCGGCTCGGGTTTCGCGTCCTCCTCTCGGCCGAGCCCAGGGAGAGCGAGCTGCCCGCGGTTTGCGGGTCCGGCCGCAGCCGCTGTCAGGCACCTGCTTCTCTCCGTCCCGGAATGGAGCCAAGACAAGGAATAAAGGAAACTAAATAGTACACGGAGATCGGGTGTCAGGGCAGCGTCTTGGATAAAAAGCATCCATTACAGGTAAGAACCAAACCTGTGCGCAGACTCTGAAAGGTGCGCACACAGCAGCTCTGGCCGCGTTTCCAGGAGGGGCTGCGGCGAGGGTAGCGTTCATCTCGGGGGCGCACGTCCGATCAGACTCCACGACTGCCCGGTCTCTGGAATGAAACGTGACAACAGGTTCAGCGCTATTTAAAGGGTACAGGTAGAGTTAAAATAATGACTCCCCCCATAAAAAGCTGATTTTTTGTTGTTTGTTTTCCAGCTAGCAAAGGTTTGCGATGGTTTTATTTAACCAGATTTTAGAGTTTAAAAATCTGTATTCTTTGCAAGTTGTTTTGGACACTGCTGCATTAAAACTTGAACTTGACTTTGTTTCCTCCAAGTCAGTAACTTTATCTTTCAAACCTCTTCAGAGATTCGCTGGAGAAAGTCAAGTTTTGAGGAGACTGAAGTTATACAAACTGAAACGTTTACTGTGCTCACAGAACCACAGGTACCTTCGGAGCCTTCTCCGGTTTGGCCCCTCGCAGACGCTCCCGCCTTTACTGGGAGTTAAGGCCTCCGGAATTAGCGATCTGAATCCCCAGCGCAGACTGAAAACCCACCGACTAGCCCTTCAAAAAACGTAATCCTTGCCGTTTATGTCCTGCCACCTGTCTTAGGATGTCCTCTCAATGTCCTGTGGTCTTCCTATTTTTAGGTGACACTGGTCCTCAGTTTTGTCACCTCCCTTGCTTTCTCTTCCTTGCTGAAGAGGAAACAATGGGGAAACAAAGTTCTACTGGAGTAGTCAGTGCTGCATTATGGGACTTTGGACTCTGATGGCCAGCTCAAAGGCTCTGACCCTTAGGCTCCTCTCCAAGACTTTCAGATGTACGAAATCATATACAAAACCGATTCATGGGGAAGGGGTGCTGACGTGAGATAATGTGCAAAATGCTTAGCACTACTGAACAGATGTCAGGCTTTTAAAATACTTATCTGTGAACACTGTATCTCCCAGTGCTAGTCTCTCTCAGCAACTGTTTTCAGTTCTGAGCTTAACAGTTGCTTTGAACAAATGAACAAAATATGCTAAGCATCTTTGCTATATTTCTGTAGGGTGAAAGTAATACTAGTCATTCATAGCAGCACCAGGGAAGAGGGAAGTTAAGCATCCACTGGGGAGAAAGCAGTGTGAAGGGGAGTGCATAGCTATTACAGCGTTACAGGGCTGCGTTACACGCCTCGGCTAAAGGCATGGATTTGTGGTGGCGCTAGGAAGAAGTCTGGAACAGCTTTAAGTACACAGATAACTTGTTTTTTGTGATAGAGCAATTGGTTCTTGTTTTTTCCGATGTTCTGTCCTGCAATATGGCTTTCCCTTCTAAGTCACTGCTCTCAAGTCATTTCCCAGACTCCTGCCTGTTAACATAATCAGGTCTTTTACTGATATTCGAAAACTAAATACAAAGTTCTAGTTCTCAACTGAAGCTAATTTGCTAAGTAAATAACCATTTTTATTTTGCAATCCAGTATTAAGTAACTACTTTATTCTGCAAATGTCACCCCTAGAAGTATGTTACTAAATGTGAAAATATTTTTGATTCATATTGTGCCCCTAAAATTTTAGATTGAAAATTTAGTGTTTTGTTCCCAGATTTTCAGGTGATCACATGTTCATCCTAAAACACTGATCCTAAGAGATCTGTAATTTAGCTTATATTGTTCAGGGTATGTACCTCAACATAACCTAAGGCTGTGATACTGCCTATATAATTTGGCACTAAAATTTGTCTGGAGCCGGGGGTGCGGCTCACTGGTAGAGTGCTTGCTAGTATGTACAAGGCCCTGGGCTTGATTCCTAAGCAACACCACCACCACTGGAAAGAAAACAAAATGTTTTTGTTCCCTCTAAGTGCAGGGATCTACTATAGTTTTTCCATTTTTAACTTTTATATCTTTATAGTGTGATTTTTTAAAATGTATGTGCTGCAAAGCAAGCAGCCATGTTTTTAAAATGAGAATGTAAAATACAGCTATCTTAAAAAAAATAGAATAAAGCTAATTTCTTTAAAAAAAAACAGTATCAGAACAGAAAAAAAAAGGCATATTCTAAGTTTAATGTTAAGTCTGAAGACCTAAATTAAATCTTTGCTCTGCCATTTATTGCTTTCAGGGATTGGGCAAAATTATTTCAAGCCTAAATCTGTTCATGTGTTAATGGGAATAAATCAGAAATCTTAAGAGGAACTTCTGCCCTTAGGACATTATATTGTTCATGATTTGCTTCATTCATTCCAATTATACTAAAAGTAATCAGTTTTTGTTTTATGCTTTAATAAGCTCATAAATTTATAAATGACAAGTATCTTTTCTAAAAACGTACTCTTTACAATGCATATTATGTTTTTATCATTTAACATGACATTTAGGAACAGCATACATTAAGGTGATGTCAATAAGAGAAATGTAGACATGTACAATGTGATTTTCATAAAGTACTTAAATTGTTGGGAAACAACTTTATGAGGTGACAGTATTTAAACTATAAAAGCTGATCAAAGGGGGCCTGGTCCACAGAAGATGTTTATTTGATGTAACAAAACAATACAGTTAGTGTTAGACCCAACCACAAAGAGAGCAAAGGAATGAAACATTTGTACAATGTACAAAGAAAAAACAAGATGTTTACTATGACAACTATATATCCCTAAAATAATGCTTCTAAAATTATTCAATTATTGAAATCTACAGGAAAAAAGGATGTTAATAGCGACAAAGTGCATAAAACCAAACATTGTATTTTGAGCAAATAAACACACTAGGTGATTTTACTAACAATGCATGATTTTTTGTTTACAGTATGCTCAAAATATATACCGACAGGGTGGGCAGAACAATGAAGTTTAATATCAAGTACACAGTATTAGCATAAACTTCCACAACTACATAGGGTACTGTTTTCTTTTTAAGCTGGCAAAGGAACTACAGAAACATCAAATGATTTCTCTGAATTGAGAATTTTATCCAAATAAATGCCATTTACCTTCCAGATATATGCATCTTTCTATATCCTGTAAATGGCTTTCCATTTAAATAAACCACACAGCATTTAAGAATCATTATTATAAGATTAACAATTTCATGTTCTAGGTTTAACAATTTCATAGGCCAAAAAAAATTTCCTCTTAAAAACTAGTTTTATAAATGCAGAATATATTGTATGAGTAACTGCTGGTACATATTTTTTAAGAAAATATATTGTGCAATTGTGGCTACCATATACTGCTGGCAAAGCATTATTATGTAAAATGTGAAAAAAAATGAGTAAAAATTTTTTCAACTGCCTGTGACCATGATGAAAGGTTACTGTCTTCTTAAAAAATTACATTGGCTTCTTATTAAAAATAATTCAGTAAGGGATAAATTCCCTAGCCAAAAATAAATAAATAAAAAGGTGCATTTTAAAATGATGCTACTGCAATATAATGGTTTAAATACCAAAGAACTGTGAACATGTGCTTTCTGTGATCTTGCATTAAAGAACATGTTAAAAAAGAGCATTAATGTAAATTAAGTAGAAAGGGGATCAAAACTGAACTATCCACATTGGTGCAGTATTGTAGCCAGGCTTCTAAAATTAGATATAGAAAATATAAATAGACTGCTTTAGGTAATGAGCCACCAGTGTCCAAAGGGGAGGAAAAACAAAAACAAAAACAAAACAAATAAAAGGAATGAGATTATGAGAATGCTCAGTTAACTTGATCCAAAGCTCTGAGTAATTCTTCACCCTGCAGTAGGTTTCTGCTGCCTTGTATAGGAGCATTAACTTCACAATCGTAACTGGTCAGCTGTGGTAATCCACTTTCGTCCATTGATTGCCCCAGTAGTCTACAGGCTAAATCTGAAAAATAAAGAGACACCATAAATTTTCATTTGCTGAACACCCACTCTCTAGGTAATGGGGAAAATAAGTGAACTTCACAGACAGTTTTTAGAATATGGGGCAAAAACCAGACAGCTATGTCAAAAGCAGGTGCAATCAAGTGTTACCAGTGCTGTATCAGAAATGTTTGGAGGATACAATGAAGGCACAATGTCATAAATCAACTTTGAATAAAGTTTTGGCTTTTATCAATATTGACAGCACACAAATACAGATATAAGAAAATTACTAACAAATGAAAGTCCCACCTTGACATGCCAATTCCTATATTATGCCCAGTAGGTGAAATGCTTCTATCTTTAGTCTTGCTAAGAACCAAAAAATCACTCTCACTTGGGGTAAAGCTCCTACACAAAGAAGTGGTACATTATCTGTCCTTGTGATGTTCAAAGGAGAGAAAGAATAAACTAACCAGAGGGTATTAAAATAATTGTCTTTTGTTCCATTCCATTCTGTTCACTAGATTTGCATCCTTTCACACGTTTCCAAGAAAGTGATGTAGTAACTGCACGGTCATCTGGTTGCTGTAGTAATGCTCCCTAGAAAGAGTAAAATTATTTTAAGTTTAGTATGTTAAATTTTTTAAATAAAAAATTTGCAATTAGTATAAGCTTAAAAACCATGCTGTCCTAAATTATTATTTTTTGAGATAGGGTTTTTCTATGTAGTTCAGGCTGATCTTGAACTCCCTGTGTAGCCCAGGCTGGTGATACCCCTACCTCAGTCTTCTGAATGCTGGGATTATAGACATGCACCACCATACCTGGCTCCTAGATTTTTAATTCTTTCTCTTGCTATCCACTATTGCTACAAATACTTTGCAGTTAATCTGGTCTGAAAATACCAGTGTGGATTATACCAGCATTGTTTACCCTAAAACAGTGTTTCCATTAAAATAAGAAAGTAACAAAGAAAAGAAATGAGACTGGTGGTGATTCTGAGAGTGGTGCAACAGGCAATCTTCACTGTTCCTTCCAAATACATTCACACTGGAATTTTTACACCAAGAATCTATCCATTACATGTATTTTTAAGAACTAGTGTATACAAAGTAAAAAATGGCCAATGTATAATTGCTGAAAATATAACTTCAATATTTGGAAGAAATAAGAAATTACCTATACATAACTTGGAAATAACACGTTACAGTAGAAAAGTGACATATTATTTTAAACTTACAATTCCTACTGCTTGAAAAAGTGAACCATCATGTTCCATTTTTCGCTTTCTCTGGGCATTCTGCAAAGCTTGTATCTTTGGATTTAGTTCTTCTTCAGGAATGGTATTTCTAGAAAAGAAAAAAATTCTAGATTAAAATATGGTTGTTTAATTATAATTTTAAAATATAACCAATGAACTCTTTTCAACAAAATGTGTAATGCTTTAGTTTTCAACATTCAGAGTTGTAGCATTAAATACACAAAGAACTCTTCTGATTACTAGTTTATCACTTTTAAGCAAAAGGTTTTTTAAAAGTATTTTTTCACTGAGCTCAAACCTATTACCTCAGGCATGCTGACCAAACATGTGACCCCTGAACTACATCCCTAGTCCCTACACTGAATTTTTTAAAGAGAAAATTTTCTCACTGCTTATCCCTATTTTATAAAACAGAACCAAATGGAATTGACATTACTAAGGTCAAAAAGAATTAATCAGCCTTTCATTCTACAATACAGTGATATTCTTGGGACTGCTGAAATAGTTTCACATTTGTATGCTGCTCTCAGTTCACAAAACATTTTATGTCTATTAGTCCATTTCAGCACCACTCCAGTTCCTGTGAGAGAGGGGTACCATACGTACATTTTGCAAACAAGGAGCCTGAGGCCCGCCAGCTAACTTGCTCGAACATTCCCCTCCCCATCATCTTTTCACTGTGCTAACTTTGCCCTTAATATTGATCTCTATCAAAACTCAGCTGTTTGTATTTAAATTAACACTGAATAGTGAAGAGCTGTGATAAATGGTCAAAGTACCTCAATTTTGTAATATAGTCTGGCTTTTCAAGAACTACTCATGCCATAATGATCCCTTGCTGTATTTTAGATAGTTGAGAATATCAAATAAGTGATAATTACTCTTAATTCCTCCCCTATATACTCTCTTACATGTGTATTTTTGTTTTTAAAATTTTTTTATAAAATTGTAGTCTATATGTAGGTCTGTTTTTAGTTTATTTCTTTATTATTGGTGGCACTGGGAATTAAATCTGGATCTTGTGTAAATGGTCTAGTACTAAGACAGGTACCGAGCCAAGGTAAATTCTATATATTATCTTTGAAATGTAACTCAGTCTGTCATGAAGTATTATCTTAGTAGTTGTACTTTTTTTTGTGCGTGTGAGCCGGGGATTGAACTCACGACCTTGCATTTGCCAAGCAGGCACTAACACTGCTGAGCTAAACCCCTGGCAGTAGTTGTATTTTTAGTGGTTTATCTTTAATCCTTGCTCTAAAGCTGGAAGTCTTTTGGTTTAGTGTAACCCTTTGATTTTGCAAATTGCCTAGAAAGGCATGGGAGTGGGGGTGGGGGCTCTGTATATTTTTAAAGCTCTCTAAAAAAATGTCTAGTGCATTCTATATTCAAATTAATACTGAAAAACTGCTAAAAGTGACCTGGTATTAATTAGACACTGATTCTGACAAGTAAAAATTCAAGGAGACTAGTCATTTAGTAAACTGAATTATCTCATCCTTTGCATTTAATACTAAACTGTAGATTATAGGTCAGTCATTTGTATTATTATATCCATTTATCACTCCAACAAGCATTTATTTAACAGATTAACTTCACATTAGATACTAAGCTAAATACTACTATCACCACAGTAGTCAAGACCTCATTGCCGTAGTGGCGCTCAGGGTCTAAAGTCAGCTGATGACGTAGTAATTTGTAAAGCCCCAAGATTTATTTCCTAGGGCAAGGAAAAGGCAGGCCTTTCACAGCACCTAGGTCAAGGCAGTGGTACAGTGCAGGGGATGAAGACCATGCTCTGGTTTGGGCAGTGTTTCTTTCCTATGCTGCTGATAGCTGGCTTAGTCTAGGCACTGTAGGGAAGGATTTGTTTTTGTCTCCATAAGGCTGACTAAAACATCTCTGCCTCAAATTTAAAATGTCAAATTCTATTACAAATTATAGAAATTATAACTTAAAAATTGGGTCATATCCAAACATTTATTCACAAATTGCTTTATGACATAAAAGCAATATCCTAAGTTTTGCTACAACTCTTGGCATAAGCCTAGGAAAGTCCAGCTTACCTATGATACAGCTAATGCTGTATTAATATGTAATGATAAATAATAAAAGCAACTTTACACAACAAAACTTAAAAGAAGGCTTGTAAATAAATATCCATATTCAATACTGAGAATTTAAAACTCATCAGGCTCATTTTAGAAAGAACCCTTAAGTTGGAAGACTTTTCTTTACAAGTAAGCTCAAGAAGAGTTCCCAGAAATGGGAGCATCTTTTAGAATACTGAGGACAACTAGTCTCACTTAAAGAACTGTAGAAGTGTACCTGGGCCAGTTCTTACACAATTACCAGAACTTACAAGCTGGATTTTACTCTTGGTGTTAGAAGACTCTCTGAGAATATTCTTTCTGTACTGAAATAAGGTGATAAGAGTATTTTAAAGAAAATCAAATGCCAGGTGTGGTGGCACTTGCCTATAATCCCAGCACTCAGGAGGCTGAGGCAGGAGGGTCATTGTGAGCTCAAGACCAGCCTGGGCTACAAAGTGAGCTCAAGGCCAGCCTGAACTGCACACTGAGTCCTGTCTCAAAAAGACCAAAAAAAAAAAAACCAAAAAACAAAAAAACAAAACAAAACAAAAATCAATATAAAGATAATTTAGAGTAATTTTTGAATGTTTGTTTTGAATTCAGATTTTATATATTAATTTCATGTTCTTTGAAGTGTATAAGCAGAAAGACTGCTATGTATTTAGAAATCATATACCATCACACATATTTGTGAAAGCATAAGATAAGAACCATAACATAGTGTATAAATACCTTTCACTCAAAGTAACAGGAACCACGTTAGGACTTCTTGGATGAGATTTTTCTGTCTGCTCTATGACTCCTTTTCCTGCTCTGTTTGGTGAGACTGTCCGACTTTGAGTATCACTGTATGGTGGTGATGTTGTGGCACAAGTAGTTTCTTTAGGTAGGTGGGTAGGAGATGGAGATACAATTAGTATTTGAATGTCTTCCATACTGTCTTTTGTCACTGTTTTTAATTCCTCAGTGGTGGTGGGTGTGCTGGTATTGGTAGTGGGGGTGGTAATGGTAGGTTCCTGCATTTGAGTCTGCTGGAATACTGTAGTTGTGCTCACACTATGGGGGCTTGCAGAACTGCTTTCTAATGGTGACAGCTGATCAAAAGAGCGTAACTGGAAATCGTCATCCATTGGGATGTAGGGGGCCAACATCTCCAAGTCTAAGTCATTGTCCTGTAAGACAACAAATTATGAATTTTTACAAAAATGTCCACATTTTGTTAAAGAAAAACAAATGAAACCCAGTCACTTCAGACTAACCATTAATAAAATTTAATACAAAATAAACAAGATCATGTACCTGAGTTGAAAATGGGTTTTTTGCTTCTGTATCTTCAGCAAAAAGTTTCTCTACCAATTCCAACTTGAATACATTAACCATATCACTATCCACATCAAAACAATATTCACTGGGACTGTTAGGCTGTAAAAAGAATTAAATGTGTTTACTTTTCCCTGAAGAAGCCTCTACTTCATGTGTTCATGTTAGTTACTGTAATTTTCTTTCTTTTTTTTTGTGTGTGTGTGTGTATCTTTTTGAGACAGGATCTTGCTATGCAGTTCAGGCTGGCCACGGGCTCACTTTATAGCCCAGGCTACTCTTGAACTTGCAATGATCTGCCTGCCTCAGCCTCCCAAGTGCTGGGATTATAGGAGGACACCACCATGCCTGGCTAGTTACTGTAATTTTCAAACCGTGTATCACAAAACATACAAAGCCATCTCATTTACTAAACTTTGCCAAAATAATAAATAAATGTATGTATAATTTTTTTGTGTGTGTGGGGTCTCACTATGTAGTTCAGGCTGACCCTGAACTCAAAAGCAGTCCTTCTATTTCAGTCTCCCAAGGTCTGAGATTATAGGCATGTACAACATGACCAGCCAAGAGTTTATATTTTTAAGTTTAGACTGGTAACTAATTTTGCCACCATACATACTTTTCACTGTATATAATGTAACACCACCTACAAAGTTAAGATTAAAAGACATCATTAATCTGCTTCTTAAGGATACAACTTACCTAGTAATTCAGGTCCCACAATGGAACATAATTGGCTGATTCACTGGAATCTACCCTTGTATGGAAAGAGTACTTATTGTGTTCTACCTGAGTATCTCACAGCTACTGTAGGGGCTGAGGCCAGAGACTTGAATTCTTTCACCTATATATACCCTGGTGGATATACTAATATTTTAGGAGTTCTGGGCAAAACTTCCAAACAAAAAACAATATCTGTGTATTTTAAACAGAGAATTTTATTTCCTCACACATTTTTTTTGCTAGATTTACTATTGTTAAAAACAAAGTGAGACATTTCTGTGCTAGGCAAACTAAGCAAAACAAAGGACGTATTTTCCAAAAGGTTCTACTAAATCTACTCTCAGCTTGGCAGTTTATACTTGTACCCTGGTTTTATCAAGTGATAATGTTCAACCTAAGTTACCCTGCTCTGGAATATAGTTTTACTGATAGCTCTTAAATCTTCTAGATTTAAAAATACAGCCATATGTGCCGCTACTAGCACTGGATTAGCCTTGTGTTTTATTTTATTTTGTTTTTTTGAGACAAGGTCTCACTATGTAGCCCAGGCTGGCCTCAAACTCATGATCCTCCTGCATTAGCATCTCAAATTCTGGGATTACAGGAATGTACCACTAAACTTGGCCCTACCTAATCTGTAAAATCATGTGGTGTTTAATAGGACAATATTAAAACAGATTCAGAATATTTAAGTATTCTGTGTAATACTTGTATTTTCATGTTACATTTACTCATTATCTCAAAATAGTGATGAAATTGGACTAATGTGAGTAAAGAGTTTACAAGGTATTTACCAATTTAAACTTTGCTAATGGTCAGCCTTTGTCACTGGACAATTCTCCCCAATTCAAAGGAATAATAGATATAGGCTGGTGCTATCCTGAGTATACAAAGGAATGTTTTCTGTGGATATCATAATTTAAGTCTTTCTTAAATTATGCAGGAAATAAATATGCAGAAAGTAAGTTTTAGCTTTGGGTTTTTTATTAGAATAGTACCTTCCTAAATTCCTATCTTTGGGATTAAATCATAAGGTAAGTTCTATGTTAGGCTGTTAGCTTTTACAATAATTTAAACTGTTATACAGAACTGGGCTTGGTGCTGCATGCCTATAATCTTAGCACTCAGGAGGTTGAAGCAGGTGGATTGTTCCAAGTTTAAGGCCAGTCTGAGCTACATAGTGAGTTCAGTCCATCCTAACTTATAAAGTGAGACTCTGTCTCAATGCACCCCCACCAAGTGTTACAAAATTAGCACACATTAACACATAGTCCAAATTAAAGTTTAAATCAAATTTACAAATATATTCTGAATGTTAAAATCTGAAAGTTTCTTTTCTTCTCTTTCCTTTCTTTTTGAAGTCCTGGGAATTGAATCTAGGACCTTGTCTCTAAGCTAATATCCCTGGCCCTCTTTAATTTTTTATTTTAGGGCTTGAAATTCTAATCTACCAGCCTTAGCCTTCCAGGTTGCTGGGATTATAGGTGAGTATCACCATGCCCAACAAGTTGTCCTTCTCATATGTCATGACACTTACCTCAGGTGAACTTTGTCTAGTGCTTCCATCAGAAGGACTGCCTGGCTGATCTTGGATCTGGGGCATGGTAAAAGAAAGTTCCAGTGATTCTGGATTTGGTTCTAATTTTAATGCAACTTCTTGATTGAGTGCAGGGTCAGTACTACTCCGAAGTGGCTTTGGAGATTCTGAGGCAGGTAAAGGAGACATTGCCAAGTTTATATTCTGTAATTTTTCACTGGACGAGGGGAACATTACATCATTATACAGTGGAACTTCCTCAAGTTGTTGGTCATCAGTTTCTGTATCTGCAGGGAAAAGATCAGTCAATCTAAAGAATGTAAGTATTTTACCATACACAGAAATTTGTTCCTTATTTAAAAATTTTGTCTAATTCACTCAAGCAATAAAGATGTTAACAACTTTTCTTAACCATAAACTTTATATAGATATTACAGTATAATAATTCTTAATTACTGTTTCAATCCATTACTTACATGTCCTGATAATTTAAATGGCAGAAAAGACCTGCAGTTTCAACCTTTTTATACTTCAAGATCTAACCAAGTTTTAGTTTTCATTTTCAATCTGATATTATAGTATGAGTGCTTATTTATCCTCTAATGCAGTTACATCTATGTCTTCCTACTAAATTGTGCAGAAACATGACAGTAGGATATAGAAATTGCACAGTAAGTAGCAAGGGTAAATTAACTTCAGGAAGAAGAAATACATTAAGGATACTTTGAAGCAAAATTCCTAATTGTATGAAAAGAAAAAAAAAAACCGGAAATGCTAAGAAATTACAGGGGAAAAAATGTTTAAGCAAATGCTTCCAAACAAAAGTCAAGAGTACTCTAAGTTTAGCTGAAATGGGGCCTTCAGCAACACAATTTAGAAGATTAATAAAAACCCACCATTGCTGCTAAAGTCTAAAGATATGATTGTGTCTCCAGCAGCTGGGGCCAGCAACGTTAAAGCATCAGGTTCCTTCTTAAGCTTATCAAAGAGACTACTTGTATCTTCTGATTCAACTTTGGTGAACAGCTGTGTTATTTTCATATCTGAAGATTCAACTGGTTTAAGAACACATTCTGTTTGTTGAAGGGAGAAAATCAAGTCGTGCTGAATAATACCACTGTCAAAAAAAAAAGAATACTAATTCTTAAACAAGCTCTTTACACAGTGAGGGCAAGGGGCACTATGAAATGACCTTGCCTCAAATTCTGCTTTATGAAAAGAACATTTTAATATTTCTCAAGATGCCATGATTTCTCATAGTCTGTCATGCTTAACATTTTCATATTAAATAAAACCAGTGTTAAAGATCTAATAGAATTCACAATGACTAATTCCAACTTAAAACTTCAAATACCCTTTTGGATAGAGTAGTGGTGGCAAACAGTTTATAATCAAGTACATAAGAGATGTAAACAAAACTTCAGAATATTTGTGCTGACCCACATAGTGAAATCTGCACAAAAGAACTCTGGTACAGGTAATATGAGACATGGTCTAAAGATGATCACACAATACAAAGATGTAGATAAAACGATCATATTCTTTCTAAAAGGGATGCCATTATTTCCTTTGCTGGTATGAAAATAATATAGTGATGCCACTTATAAGACACAAGAATGATGAACAGCTCCAGCCTCATGCAAATTCAATGCAATTTTATTACTTTAGTTAACATCTCAAGTATTTACTATGTGACATGAATTGAGGATGCAAAGATTAAAATAACCCCTAATCTTCAAGAAACTTATAACTTCTGTGAAAATAGAAAGGCAAAGAAAATACACTGTGATCTTTGCTAAAATGAAGAAGGCTTGCTTCACACAAAGGCCTACAAGCAGAAACGTGGTCTCAGTAGCATCTGT
Source organism: Hydrochoerus hydrochaeris (assembly GCA_004027455.1). Lineage (NCBI taxonomy): Eukaryota > Metazoa > Chordata > Mammalia > Rodentia > Hydrochaeridae > Hydrochoerus > Hydrochoerus hydrochaeris. Next base: position 90,253 of record PVLA01002789.1, on the reverse strand, counting down.
TTGAAAGACTAGGATAGAGGAAGAAAAGAACTTTCTAAGAATGATGTCGGAAGTGGCAAGAATAATAGCAAATGACCCATCTTCCTAAGAGAGGTGACCACAAATTCTGAAGGGAGGGAAAATCTATGAAAGCAAGGGCGTATGACAAGAAATGATACTCTCCAGGTAGGCAATGATTACCATGAGCATAATGAAGGAACCTTTGAAAGCATTCTAAGCAAAATGAGATAAGCTATCTGTACTAGAAAGCTGAACCTGACAGATGAACTAGAAAGCTGTAGTATATAGAAGATACACAAGTGGTGGTGACACCTATGGAAATAATAGCAAATGAGAGATTCAGGTGTCTGAAAGTCACAAATCAATGACCAAGAGAAGAGTTTATGAATATAACAAAAGCCTATGTCTCTCATTTACTTTCATTTACAAGTAGTCTCAGATTTTTCATTTAATCATCATTATAATCTTTTGAGATTATAATGTTACCAACAGATGAAATTAGGAGGAGACTTTTCCACAGTCATGGAGCTAAAAAAATGACAGAATTATAACATATAACTACTCCAAGGCTAGTATTTTCCCTACAAAGATAACATACTGCCTCAAAACAAAAAATACCTAGGGTTGTATTAGTAAAGGAAACTAATCTGTAAAGCAAGTATTTTTTTCAAAGTCATTTTAAAAATAGGAGTGAAACTATATGAATGGACGACTACTGATAATTTTTTAAAGGAATTACTGTGGAACAGCTGACTTGGAAACTTAAGCCCCAGTGGTGAAAAACCATAAGTCAGTAGGAAAAACAAATTTAGTTAATGTCCATAATTTCCTCTCCTCCTACAAGACTATCCCAAAAAAGTTATTACTGTACTTGCTCTGCAAAACGCTTATTTCCCGAACTTACCTCACAACATAATTCACACACACAATGCATTGTGGTTGAGAGTTCTTCGTGTTATATATGACAGTTGCTTGAGTTTCAACCCAGACGTATCCACCTCTTTTGGCAAGCATCCTATACTGTCCTGTGGTCACCTGTCCTTTGGTAAACACTAGGAGTAAAAATGAAAAGGAAACAAAATATTTGAATTTTCAATCAAATGAATAGATTAAATGTAGATCACTGTTTCAGAAAAGTGGAGAACTATTTAATAGACTCAGCTGTAATTATTTAAGAAAGGCCTAGCACAGCTGAAAAGAAACCTCCCAATCCTTACTTGAAATAAAATGAAAGTTAGGAAATGAGAGACAACAGTATCTGAAATTCCTTTACTGATGTATGAGAAAGTGTTACACTAGAGAATGATTAATGCTTGATGCCACAAGGGCATTCCAGAAAATAGTACTATCATTTATTAAATTCCTGCTAATTTGCGGAGAACTAAAAACACCTTAACAGTTGTAAACAGTAATATAAATTGATGCCATATTGCAGTCTTTCAGCAATTTAGGCAGCATAAATTATTAATTTAGAAGAAAGTACTAAATAAATTGAAAATATGTTATCATTAGGCTTTTTTTTTTTTTGTCTTTGAGACAGGGTCTTACAATGCAGTTCAGACTGGCCTTGAGTTCACTTTGTAGCGCAAGCTGGTCTCGAACTCGCAATGATCCTCCTGCCTCAGCCTGCAGAGTGCTGGGATTACAGGTGTGAGCCACCACGCCCAATCTATCATTAGTATTAAGGACTGAACTACAGACTCAAGATAACTCTGCAGCTAAGGGCTAGTTATATTAATTCAACGACATCCCAGTTTCCCTAATCGTATCTGGAAGTTATATTTTGGAATAATTGGATAGGCAACTAAGAATTCCAAAATTTAACTTAAAATACATTGAGATCTTAAATAACATTCAATTGAATAAACTCCAGAATCATATCTTATGTCAAGGGTACTATATGTACAAGATGTTGATCAATTTCACATTCGTTGACTCACTGAACAAATTACTTTCTGATGTCTTCTATGTAGGTATGGATTCTGAAAATATAGTCTTTGAACTTAAAATGCCTCCTATAGCGAAGTATATATTAAGTGATTCTGCTTATACTGATGTTTGTTTTAACAAGTGTAAAACAAACATGGAATGATCAAGATCCCTTATGAAGAAGTATTGACATATTTAGTGTGGGAAAACTCATTATTTTAGCCAGGAAGTTAAATGTACAAGTAGTAGAGATTGTAATAGTTAAATAACTATAGTATGTATGATTTCCTCCTATACTTACTGTCATGGTGAGTTTTAGTCAGATGATCAGAGTCCAAAGCATGGTAATATTCATAAATTGACCGGCCCAGAAGCTCTTCTGGCTCATACCCCATCAATTCAGTAATTCTGTTAGGAGAAGGGAGAAATATATATATATCTCCACACCCAAGTAAGTTTTAAAAAATAACAGATAAAGTAAAATTTTGCTTCTCCAGAGTAGCTGATATATATTAATCTAACAGACCAATAAATTTTCAAATACAGACCATCTTCCTTTGCTCAAAATAAATTTCATCTTACCTTTAGTAACTCTACAGTTAACACCATGCATTTCTGTAAATCCTCTAGTTTTCCCCTATAACTTCATCTTTCTCCTTTAGCCAAACTTGTTACCCAATTTTTGACATTTTATAGAATACACTGTTATACAAGGTACAGTATTTATAAATAGATATGAAGTATTGCAGTTAAATGATAGCTATCATCTATGTTTATTTTAGAATGAAGATTACTATTATTTCCCCAAAAACCAAATTCTTCATAGGACAATTTTATGCCCTAATTTTAGGGAACCAGTATCTATTTACAAAATTTCAATCATCATCAACCAAAGAGTATCTACACTAAAAGGAATAGCTCTTCTGATGGCTTAGAAGATGCACTTTTCCTGAAATTTTTAAACTTTGTTATATGAAATTATAGTTGAAACAATGATATAAAACTGAAAGTGGGCTGAAAACTAATCCACTTATCCTGCCTGGTTTCCTGGCAGCTCTTTTAGGACAGAGATCTTACTCTGTATCCAGTCTGAAACATTTCTTGAGAAAGACAACCCATGTCATGAGGAGGAGGAACATTATCTTTTAGCACCATGTTAAACAGAAATATTTTCTTTAACAAAATATGAATTAAGTTTTTAGATTTCTCAGCTATTAGATTTCAAACAATTTTCTACTGAGGTGTAAGTAGAGGTTACATATTGTGCTGTGCTTAACAAAATACCTAATTACTGAAGGGACATAAGTAGGATATTATTAATAAAGGCATAAAAGTAATATTGCTTGTGTTGATATACTTTAAGGTCCAAATGTGTTATAGTAGTTTATTCCAAAATAAGTAAATAAAAATCTAACTTATTAATAAGCCAAACCCCTCAATTCTTAACAAAGTGATATCCCTCCCACACTAGGTGGCAGCACTACAGAGAAAAACACTACTACTTTTTAAATAATTCTGCACCCGTTTGAGGGTGCGTGCATGTATATTGTTTCTGGAGATCAAATCTAGACCTTTATACATGCCAGGCATATGCTCCACTACTGAGTTATATCCTCAGCCCTAAAAACATTTGTAGTTGCTCTTCTACTCCTATCCATGAAAAAGATTAGTAGGGTGAGGGCCATGCTATAAGTGATATAAGTTTATAACATAAAAGAGCCACAAGAAGAAAAAATCCTTCAGGAAAATGTTATAGTGTAAACAAAGATAAGACAATTGGCTTAATATGGTATAATATGTAGGTAATAAAGACTCTGATATGATCAGTGGGGTCAGAGATGACACAAGAAGTAGGCAGGAAGATCTGATTAATGAAGGTTATGTACATTATCTTGGATTTAATCAGCTCTACCAGTGTTTCTCAATTTGAAGGAGGAGGGGCTGGGGATTTAGCTCAGTGGCACAAGCACCTCCCTTGCAAGCGCAGTTGTGAGTTCGATCCCCAGTACCAAAAAAAAAAATTTGAAGGCGGTTAAGTGGTTCTAAGAAGTCAAAATATAAGCAGCAAACAGCTTTCCTAGGTCAGGTTTATTCATAATGGAGGAAGCAAGGTAAAATAAATTTAACTTTATAGAATTACATAATTTATTAATTTGTACCTAATGGGAGGAAGGACCCAAAAAATTTAATCAAGAAATATTTTTAATGGACTGAGAAAGCTAAAGCAACCATGAGGCTTATCATTCATTCACTGCATACATCTTATGGGGAGGAACTGCTGATCTTCATTTCCATAAATGTGGTCAATGATAAGTGGACATAACTCAGTATAATGCCCACCTAAGGGGTATTTTGAATGTTAGACATTTGGTATGTTAAGATTTTTATTAAAACTGAACACATTTTTTTCCTATATCTTGGTCTCCAGGGGATGCTCCAGCCAGCCACGGTGCTAAACGTCTGACAGAACCAAAGAGGGTGCCATTCCCTCTCTCATCTTTGCTCCATCACTCCTCCACCCAGACTACCCTCTATGCTTTGTTTTCAAAACAAAAGCTCAAGTTTTCAAAACATAATTCCTTAAAATAGGATAGGCTTCTCTGTTCCATCATATACTCACATGAATACTGGTGATGAATACCATAAAATACTTGGTTTTTTTCCTCTTTGTTTTCTTACAGTTGACACCAGTGGTGAGGTTAGTACCTGTAGTGAATTGCTCTCCACAATTCACCATGGGTACTACTAAGTATTCAACAAACTCCTTCAGTTCTCAAAATAGCTTTTTAAGTATCACCCTTTATTTTATAGGTAAGCAATGTTGAGTTTTATAACAGTTAAGCACCAGAGCTGGGAAGAAATATTTTTAATGGACTACAAAAGCTAATGATTTCAATGTCAGTGCTCTGTCAACATTTCTTTGTCCAAAGGGTGAAGAATTATCGCCAACTGCTTATCATTGTTTTCCTATAAAGTCTTTAAGTCAACCCCATTAAGTAGGTATTTTTAAAGATAAAAAGAATTCATGTGTCCAAGATCACTTGGATATTGGTAGCAGACACAGAATTTAGGTAGTCTGCAGAGAGAATCTATGCCTATTTATACAGCCTTCCAGTAAATAAAAAAAGGAACAAGCAATATAATAATGGAATAAATACAATGACAGAGTATGTACAAGGAACAGTACAGTTTCTTCTTGAGGGAACAAGAAAAGCTGCAGAAAGGAGTAGATGCTCCTTAAAGGTGAGCATGTTAGAAGTGAGGAAAACAAAATAAATGCAGATTGATAAGTATGTGCAAATATACTGGACATTAAAACACCACACATGTGGAGCTATATGGCTATAGGAAGTTGGGTGCCACATCAGAATGGATGGTCTCTTCTCCCAGTTAACTTGGTGAACTAGGCTGAACCAGATGGTAAACATCCATATCGATCCAAATAGGAAGTTTAGTATTTACTGTGGAGGTCGGTTTTTCTTTGAGCTGTTTAAAATATACATGTTTTTACTTCTAAGTTCTTGTTGGATTGTTAAACAGATCTGTTTGCAGTCTCACTGCTTGAATGTCTACTTTGCTCTAATTTTGTAACTTGAACAACTATTTCTAAAAGGACAATATCGAATTTATCAACCAGTGATCTCTTACTGTTTATCCTTTTTTTTTTGAAATTCTGTAATATTTCTACCTTTCTCTTTAAATAAAAAAAATTTTAAAAAAAATATACATGTTTTGATACATAAAAATTGCTTCCTAGGGTAGGTAAAATGATTAACTGCATATATATCAATTTCCCAAGATGCATGTAATTATTAGTTATCACAAACATATACCACTGAAAAAACTACTTTCTCTAATATTTTTACAATCAAATATTTTATGCATAGAAGCAACTGTGCCATATTCAACATACTCTGATCTGAACATGAAACAGTCTGCTTTTGGGTACTTTAAATGAAACAGTTTAAGGGTTCATGTCCACTGATAGAAATGCAGGTGAACTATGGCAATAATTCAGGACAAGGTAACCATGGCAGGAGTGCAAGGATAGAAAAGAAGAAATGGGTCAAGACATAAATGCAGTGAATCTGTAAGATCTAGAGACCAACTGAGTATAGATGAAGGTGTCAACAGTGGAATATCAATCATGACAGACATTACAGGAAGAAAAGAACAGTGGTGCAGTTCAGTAAAGAAATACTTACAATATATGATACAAAAGAGGTAACTGTCCAGACAAAAGCATCAGTTAGCAATTACAGAGAAATTGTTACAAAAGTAAATTTGGGAAATGGTATAGAAATTATACGTAAGGTCGAGCGTACTTCATGAAAAAAATGTAACATGAAGATAGAAGAAGCAAAACCTGTGATACCCGGTCTACAAACAGAAGCGGTCTTTTTTTTTCACTTTACATAAGTAAAAGTCAAAATAAAAACTTAATCTTGTTTTTTCTATAGCATTACAGAAAGTGTTCATTGTATATAGTAAGTGTTCAATAAATATGTCTAATTAATTTAAAAAATAATTTAACATTTTTTTGGCTTCAGGAGATATCACTCTTAGTAAAAAACATACAATTTACCATTGAATTTTTACTACAGTTAAACTAATTAAGAACTCCAAATTATATTTTATAATTAATTTACCTTTCATCACAATAAGAAAATTTCATATCCAGGCTGTGTCTACTGAGAAAAGTCTTGCTATCTAGAGGAATCTCAATATTGGATGGATGAGGAATAGGTTCACAAATCAGCACCAAGCATGTCATGGGTGGTTTCTTATATCCACACTGAGGCTGATTACTGTTGGTATCATATACATGAATATGACCTGTGCAGTGAAGTACCTGTATATGAATAAGAGATCAGCAATTATTTCTTCAAGTTACACTGTTACAGAAAATGAAAATGCAGAGCTAGCTGAGCCAACATGGCAAGTAAGCTTTGACAAATTTACTGTTATTAGGGAATTAAGTACATTTTTGAAAATCAATAATGTTTTCCCCACAAGACTACCTTAGATTACTCTTTAAAAACTTTCCCCCTGTATATAGGTGTGGGCTGCTTTTTCATATGGTGACTGGAAGGTTATGTCTTGCTCTGATGACTGTTTAATACTGAGCAAAGAAATGTTACAGTGATGAATAAAAAGTTCAGCTGGGCCAGGGACATAGCTCAGCAGCACCGCGCCTGTCTGGCAGGTATTAAGGTTGTGAGTTTGATCCCTGATACCAAAAACAAAAAAAAAAAGTTAAACTATGAGGTTCCAAACTCTGGAAGGCAGCAAGTTCACTGATTAAGTTAGCCTGGTACACCAATCTCACTATTAATCTAAATTTGTGTCTCAAACTGGAAAAATACTATGAAATTGCAAAGGTATATCTAAATCAGTTAAAAGTGCAAATATTAAATCTGCAAACAAGGGGAGAACTGTACATGTATTTTCTGCTCATAATTCTAAAGATATTTTTATATTAATAATATCTAAAGCAGTGATGGTAAACCTTTAGTTTTCAATGATACAAACAGTACACTGTAACATGCATGCCATAGGTTCACTGCCACTGGTCTAGATGTATGAATTTATCTATAAATTAAGTGCATCATCATAAATCGTCATTACCTTCCATGTTGCAGACTTTATGTTCATAGTTCGCCCCCGGCTAGTTAGGGTACACTTCATTCTGAGAAAAAAGCTTCGCTGTGTGTTTTGTTCTTTACCCTTTTTCACAGGGCCTAATGAAAGTAGGAAATATAGTTTACAACATAACTAAATATATAACTTTGTTACAATAAGGGTAGCAAAGTACCCAGCATCATACATTGTTCAACTGAAAGTCTCAGCATCAACACAGAAATTCAGATCCCTTTCACCTACTCCAACACATCCATCCAAAACGTCTGAGACTCTCCACTCTGTAACAGTGTATCTAATAATACAGTGATTCCCTGAGTTGGTGGGAGGAAAATCTGTATTTGGGTTGATAATTAATGATTTTCAAAATAGTAAGCTTGGTCAAACTACAAAGAAATGTGAAAATAGTATGAGTTTGACCTGCATCTGTCAGTGTACACGGATGCCCCTTAAAATAACTGGCAAAATCTTTCTGTCCTTACCAGATGTGATTAGCTAAGTTTATCTCAAGTAACAATGTGTGTATAGAGATTTTTTAAAAAGCAACATTGTTGTAATGGCAAATAGCATTTTTATATATCTGATTTTTCCTTGAATCAAGAGGCAGGCTGCTTTGCTACTATGAAAGAAAAAAGCAGAAAGAATGACTTATCAAATAGGGGCTGGGAACATACAGAGTATGTAAGTGCTGGGTAGTGCACTTGCTTAGTGTGCCGCCTTAAGACCCTGGGTTCAATCCCTAGGGCTGAGGGGAAAAAGTATTAACAGAAATTAAGTCAAATCTAGTCATTCCCATTCCAAATCTCTTAACTAAAAAACTTTATCAAATCTTGATTTCTTATCTTCATTGGCCAGTCTGATTCAAAACAAATATAAAAATATTCAATACTCAGGGCCTGAATACAAAGAGGAATACTCAGACATACTGCCTTTCTTAAAGAAGTTAAACATGTAGTAGATAAGGTGTAACTCAGAGCAAGTACTCAAGATCTGTAAGACTATTTAAGAAAGATTAGCAGACAAAGTCTAGTCAGGGAGAATCAAGAAGGCCTCAGAAAAAATTAGACATTAGAATTTCAGTAAGTAGGAGGTGGATTACAAGGGTATTCTAGTAGAAGGAAAAGAACAAAAAACAGTAGAGGGGGAAAGTAGGGTGTGTTTGGGACATATTAGATAGTACAGTTTATCTGCAATATAAAGTACATGCAGAAGATTGATAAGACAATTAAAAAAAACAAAGCTAGAGTTATTACTGTGGAGGGGCTCAGATGCCCAAGTGAAGAGTTCAGCCTGAATACATAAGGCTTTTTAAATGGGTCTTGAGTTGGGAAGCACAAGTGGGAATTTAAACATTAACTTGGCAGTAATATACATTATGTATAATGTTAGAATTTGAATACAAGATAGTAATTGAGGGAATGAGGCATTTTAAATGGTAGAAGTAGAAACAAAGATGGCCCAACAAATGAACCCCATGTAATGGTTGACTAAAAATGCTACAATCTTGAGGAAGATGAGTTGTAGATCATATTCACATTTAATAAAAAACTGTGTGGGGTAGGTGTGATGACTGTGGTATGTGGCACTGGAGACCCACATGCAAACTACTTGAGGTACTTTCAGACCTTCATAATCTAAGCTTGAACTGAATGATCTTTGGAAACCCAGGGCCCTTCAATGAAGAGCAGGCAAATAAATAAAAAAACTAAGATCAATGAAAAACACAACCATTTTCTTGATAGAAAGATAAGAGAACTGTATTTTCAGTGTCCTAAAATAGGTCATATTTTATAATTTATGAAATCTAAAGCATCTTTTTAGGTGTTAAATAAAAGAATAAACATATCACTGGCTCTTTGTGTATCATTACAATGTGATGCTTTACAACCCTCCAACCCATTTCTAAAACTGAAAATCTATGTTTTGAAAAACAAAACATCAAAAATTCATTAAGTACATTAGGAATAACTTTAAAAATATTCCTTCTGTGCTTTATAAAAGTACACTTAGTTTAAAACATACATTTAAATCATATTAAGCAGATTGTTTCTGATTTAGAAAAACACATTAACCTCATTACCAAATCAAAACAAGATGTTCTGATATTCATCAATTTATAGTCCAGCCTCAAGGAAGCACTCAACAGTTAATACAAACCTTAGGTCTGAAGGCCAGAACCCATATACTGTATTCACCAACATATGTAATGACCTCCTTAGGTCACTGTTCAGAGCAAATTTACCTATTTTTTTTTTACACAGAATTCTAAAAAGAATGTATGCATTTTTTCCAACTTCATAGTAAAAAGACACAAAATTAAAAAGCAAGAGTGGGCTCCTACTACTAATGTAATGGTTTTTTAAATGCAGAGAATGCAGTGAGAGTTCAAGAATTTGTAAGAGGAGATCTGAAATACCAAATGTGGACACTGAAGCCAGTCTATATGAGTTCAGATCAATCTCTGCCATTTGCTAACCAAGTACTACAGAACAAGTATCTCAGTGACTCAGTAAAACAGAAACTACAACATTAACTTCACAGGGTTGTTATGAACAATATAGAACTTAAAGATACAAAATGAAGAAAGCAGTATTTTGATACTCAGTATTCCCTCAATAGAGGTTACCTGTTATTATAAGTGAGATAAAAAGAGAAACTTTAAAAAATATTTCTGAAGCAAACATACACACTTAAATTGCAGGTGGCAAAAGATACTGCAAAGTATAGTAAAGAATTTTCGTTTGTAACTTTTAGGATTATGATCAGTATATGCAATGTAAGAAGGTGCAACTATGAAAAAGCTTTAATGGTTCACTTATTGTAATTTTAAAGGTATTTTTCAAAAATCTTGGAATATTTTATCATTTGTAGTTAACTATTTGTCAGAGTTACAATTTTACTGTCTTTGTTAATTTATAACTCTTCACTTTGATTTTTATTTTTCCATTTATTTTATCTATTTGTGTATGTATGATTATTTATGAAATGAGGTAGGTTCTAAGACATTTTTCAGTGCTGTTCTGAAATTCCTAGAAAGTAGAATAGTCTTAAAATTAAATGTAAAATGACATTTTACCTTACATTAGTACAGTAACAAAATTTTAAAAATTATTAATAGTATCTGATTAAGTAAAACTCCATCGCATTAAATCAAATAGACTTCTCACCATTTCTGTGTGTAAGCATTTCTTTCATTTCCTCATGGTCACACGGATGAGTAAAATCAAACACACTGTGTCCAGTTAGTTCAAACTGTAAATATATTTTTAAAAATTAGATCTATATCATAAAATCATAAAGGCATCCAAAAGGGCTCTTAATATGTGGATGTGTTACCTGAGTTAACCCCATGTATTTATTCACATTATCAGAAATGTAAATCATGTCACCATCATCAGTAAGCACCATAACAAAGCCATCCAGGGCCTTCAAATAAAAGCAGTTCATCTGTGCCTTCATTTCATCTTCAATATCCAGATCTCCTAAAAAGACAAAAGAGGAGGAAGGTAATTAAGATGTTATACTTAAGTAAGGTAATGTTTAGATGTTTGTATAAAGTTTTCTCTCATATACTTTAATCTGCAGCATCTACTTTTTCTGTATATTTTAATTTTCCCCAGTCACTTATGTTAACACAGAATAAAGCCAGAGCTGGGAAGACTAAAATTAGATTTTACTAGCTAGTTGCTTTTCGTAATTATTAGAACAATACAGTCAGGCAAATTACTGAAAAACCAAAAGGATTGTGTTTTGACTGAAAGGTAGGTAGAGGAGGAGTGGGGGAATTTCTGAATGAAACTTTCAAAACAGGTAATAAAAAGAATGTCATCTAAAACAAAAACCAAAGTATGGTGACCACTGCTAAAAATAATTTCTAGTAACTTTCAACTTCTAATTTTCAGGCCTATTATTATTATTATATAAAACAACTTACCAGCATCTAGAAGTTTTCTCACACGCAGATAACTGATAGTGAGCCTCATAACAGAAGCCTTATCAAGATGTGAGCTCACATTATGGGGAAGTGGCAACTGATGAGCAAGCTCATAAAAAACTTCAGACTCTTTGCTTCGCCGAGATCTGGCAGCATCTCTAGACTTTTCTTTTCGACGCTCAGAACTTATCCTACTTAACAAAAAAAAAAAAAAAAGGAAGAAAGACAAAGAGGAGGAAGAGACCAGAAAATCTGTGTTAATTTGTTGAATAAAATTAATTTTACATTTTTCTGCTTACCACACAATTAAAAGAGGTCATGTAATTAATTATATGAGACTTGTCTACTCAATAAACAGTGTTATACAAGATGGCTACACAAATTTTGAATTACTGCAAAACAAGTCTAAGATCAAGCTTTAAACCTGTTCAGTTAGGAGGTGGTAGGGCTGCTTTTTGTGAATTCTACAAGCTACAGGATGCATAGGAAAGACCCTAGGAGACCCTCAAGCTACGCAATGGTCTTCTTGGAATTGGTGGAAGATGGCAGATCAAAAAGCAGCAATGTAAAGAGCCTCTCTGAGAGAAACAGCTCAGATGCTGGAATATAACATCCTGGACAAGACCAGATGGAAGGAGATGGATCCTCTTAACCCAGGAAGAAAGTAAAGTGGGGGGAAAAAAAAAAGAAAAATATGGATGGAAGGCTGTAGCCAGACATGTTCTCACCACCAGTCCCACTGTGTACCAAACACCACTGGAAACCGAAGATGCACGGTCACAGTGAACTTGGGGGTTGGCAGGCCTGAGGGCCTGAGTGGGAAGATGCAGTCATGGAGGGAAGCAGTGGACCACAGATCTGCACCAAACTGTGGTGAGTGTGGGAAACTCAGCCCTCCCATAGGAGTGGGTGATTATATGGGCGACATTTTGGAGTTGGGCAGGATAAGCCCGGAACCAGAACTGCAGCGGCTTCAGTCAGTCACTCCTAGCACAAAAGAGCAGATTGTTGAGTATTATTTGGAATAAGTCCCACCCCTGTGCACAATCCAATAGCCAAGGATGAGGTTTCCCTGAAGCTATCCCTAACCAGCCCCGTCTGCAAGGCACACACTAACATGGTGAAGACTCCCAGTGGCTGACAGCTCAGCAGACTGGGGAGGGCAGCAATCCCTAGCCAGCACACTTCAGAGTAATTGTAATCAATATAGGAAGTGCCAGGAACCCCCATTATCCATTTGTGTGGAAGAAACCAAAAACATGACAAGAGGAAGAAACAAAAGGAAGTCTCTAGCCTTCAATCCAAACAGTACTGGCCAAGGAGAGGTAAACACAGAAGAGATGGGGGTGGGGGGGTTTGTATACCTGCAGTTTTTGAAGAAGCTGCATTTGACATTAAGAAATATCTTTGTGACATAAAAGAACTCAAAACAAATACTAATACAAGTAAAGGAAGATATAAGAAAAATAATAAAAGAAATGCTAAGCACCTCTAAAGAAGACACAGATAGAAGAATGGAAGAGCATAGAAAAAGGAGGGAAACCTTCAGTGAAGAATATAAAAATATCTAGAATACATGAAACAGATTCATAGAGATTAGCAGGAAATTAAAAGCTCCATTGAAAGCTGGCAAAACTACTTGAAAGAAACTAAAGATAGACTATCAAACCTTGAAGACAGGTTTGTAACGTGTGATTGCAAAAGGAAAGATCTCTTAAAAATAACAAGGAACCAGGAAGTAACAATACAAAGGCTAGAAGATGACAAGAGATCTATAACTTAAGAATAAAAAATGTGAGTGAAGAAGCAGGGATAAACACAAAAGGAAATACAAAGGCTATTCACAGAAATAATTAAAGAAAACTTCCCAAGCACAGGAAAAGGAAATGATATTCAGATATCTGAGGCATACAGAACTCCAGCCAGCTATAACCAAAATAGATCTATACCCAGACATATAATAATCAAGATCCCAGAAATTCAACACAAAAACAGAATATTAAAAGCTGTCAGAGAAAAGAAACAGATCATCTATAAAGGAAAACCAGTCAAAATAAAATTTAAAGGGGGCAAGGACATAGCTAGCTCAGTGGTAAAGCACTGGCCTAGCATATCCAATACCCTGGCCCAGTACCACAAACACAAAAACCTCTCCAAAGCAGATGTGTCTTACTCCTTGGCATGTCAAATTGGAGAGGATAATTACATTTTTCTGACCTGAAAGTAACCTGCATACCAAGGTTGTCACTCAAAAGTAGTCTCAACAAGAAAAGCCATGATTAGAGAGACTACCTAACATGGTAAAATAGTAACTTGAAATAGGAGCTATTAAGCAGATAGAACAGCAATTGTTGAACAGTAATATTTATAACTGATTTGTGATAGTTTTCTTTTAGACCTTACTATTTTTCCACCTTCTACCCTGCCACAAGAACAATACTGACCACAAGCTATAGGAATTTGTATTAGCTGTAACAAACTACTGTTTTGAGGTTGCCCTTTTCCTTAGCAGCCCCTTATCTAATAATGGTACAATGTGATTACCAAATAAATGCAGGGGTAATGGAAGAAAGATGTGGCACAATACCAAGAATTTCAAAGGACAGGTTAGCAAAAAAATGTCAATATAATGATACACCTTTAAAGAACTCCTTCAACAATAAAATCAGTCAGATTTTCGTCAGTCATACCAAGCAAAACAGTCTTGTTTGCCTAACTACCCAGCAACATCTGGTCCTTTGACCCAGTTCAAGGTAAAGCTAAATCTGGCTGTCCTTAGCTGCTTCCTAAGTAACTACTGTTTATTAAAGCCTTTAGTGAACCAAACACTGTCCTGTATAAGTGTCTAGTTCTCTCATGACAACCTGTAAGTAAACTAAACAGTTTCACTGTTTTTAAGATTGTGAACCCTAGGATTCTGCCAGTTAGAAACAGCAATTTGCATGCAGGTATTTTAGGTCTTTGTTCTTCCACAGTTCTATTTCTTAATGGAGAATGCTACCTCTACTCAACTGATCTCTGGTGCCAACTCAATCCTGTTAATCAGTTATTTACTAAATGGTGAAAACAGCCCTTACAATTTATTGAGCATTAGCAGTATAACAGAGTTATTTCACATCTTCCTTGTATTCTGTATCTCTGCCTCAACATGCTCTTCCCTTTTAAGGGATCTGCAAAGCTGAAAAGTACAATCACAAAAGCAATCTTCTAAAAGCAACAGTTTTCTGAGTACATGCTTTTGCTATGTTGTATAAAAACATGAAAATACCTAACTGTTTTGACAATAGCAATGTTATAGTTTCGGCACTTAATAACATAAATGTTATAGTAATAAATTTCAATTCAAGCACTGATAGCAATTAAATTTGATAACACTGAGATTTAAGGTGGGCTATGAAAAAGTACTTTTCTTTTTTTTTTTTTTTTATTGGTACCAGGGATAGAACTCACGACTGTGTGCTTGCAAGACAGGTGCTTATGCCGCTGAGCTAAATCCCCAGCCTCTTTTCTTTCTTTTATTAAAGGCAGGGTATCGTTATGTAGTTCAGGCCAGCCTAGACTCACTGTGTAGTCTGGCTGGCCTGGAACACCTGGAGATCCTTCTGCCTCAGCCTCCGAAGTGCTGGGATTTCAGTACTTATCTATGAAACTCAGGATTTTCATGGAGAAAAAACCAGACATAAGCTACGTAAAAATGAAACAGTCAACAATCTGCATTTGCACTTTTTAAGTGCCTTAGAGGTGCCTCATTTTTCTCACTGATTAAATGTTTTCCATTTGAATTTAAACATAATAAAACAGTGTTCAAAAACTATTTTAACATATATTGGAATTTGACATAACATTCCTGGGGCCCAGAGCAAGTGGAAATGCAGCAAGTTCCCCTGGGCCCTACTATGTGCTGTTTCCTTCAGCTATCCCTCTTCTTAAACTGGGAGGTAAGAGGCAATGTGCCCCTGGGAAACACAACTATCTGATTAAAAACCATCAAAACCTTCAAAAATAAAAACCAGTAAAACAATCAAAAATAAAGATTAAAAAAAGGAGGGATTGATCAATGATCTTATAATAAATCTAAGAATTAGTCAAATGCTCCAGTTAGTATGGGCATTCAGAATTTTATATGTGACTTGAATCAGACTGTTTTTTATCTGAACTACTCAGCCAGTCTAGGTTATTGAAAAATGACTATCCAGATGAAACACTTGGTAAAACACTATAATCTTTATAATACCTGTTAATGTATTTTTTTAAGCAACTGATCAAACTAACCACATCCTATCTTTTGAAATACTTGAATTGTTTAGAACTTTGAAGCTAACAATGATTGTCCAAGATATGGCAATAAGATGTAAAATAAATCCATTAGAAATGTGATGATAAAATGTTTCAGATAAAATATTTCAAGGTGAATACTGTTTGTTTAAATGATGCAGACATTGAGAATGAGAATTTGAGCATGAGTCTGAATTTTTGAAAGAAATAGATTCAAGAAAATAATTTGTAAGACTTGACAAACCTGTATTAGCCAAAGGAGCTGTAAATCATTATGTCTGTTATTACATAATCAATCTAGATAAAAAGCAAACAAGCAAACAGGGAACCTCTGACAAAGGTTCTGCCTCCCATCCACTCTTTCAGTGCTGGATATTGGTCCCTCACAATTCCAAGCACTCTCTACCATCCCGTTACAACCCAACACTGAAGTACAAGTTGTGGAAAAGACATTTGTATGAAGTCCTTCACATGTCTGTTGTAGGACCCTTCTCTGGAAAAGGAAGAGTGTGGCCAGTAGGACCCTCCCCCAAAGGAATGTGGTGGAGGGGAGCCTTCTCAAAATCAAGAATGATGACATGGCTCAGTTAGTTCCTAGATACATATGTGTACTTGTAGAACTGCTCTGTAACAGATTGTACCCAATCAGGCTGTGGTATGTTAGTGTGTTACCACTTACGGGAAGACAAAGACAAAAATTGTATAAAACGTAAAACTGCGTCATGCTCAGGGCTCATCAGTCTTTTGGGTATGGACCCAATAAGCCCTGCACCAGCACAAATAAATCTACTTTTTGAAAAAAGCCTCAGTGTCCATCTGTGAGAATCCTGCTACATTTTTTAGAGGCTCGCTCAGGATTTGAAGAGTCAGAGTCTTGTGTTTCCCCTCATTTGTTGTGGGGGTGCAAACCATGATGCAATGGGAGATAAGAACTTGCCTGGCACCACTGGACCATTTGACCTGTAGGGAGATTGGCCCCTCCCAGCATGCTGGGGCAAAAACTCTGGTTGCACAACAAAACTGGTGATGCTTGGAAAATAGCATGCAGAGCGCTGCCCATCAGAGTGGTAGGAACCTGGGTTCAGTCTGGTAAACCTGCCTCTGAGAGGCGAAAGGTATCACCTCCCACGGTTAGGGTTGCCTAAGGTTCACCGAAACTACAACTGCAACTCTTAAGATGTTGGGTGCTGGACACTGGTCAGCAAGGTGGAGTTCCTGTGTTTGCATATGAGTGAGATTGACAGTGGCTAACAGTTGCCTGAAATATCTCTGCGAGCACAACTGCTGAAGACAGGTGAAGAAGTGTGTTCCCTCCTCTTCCCCAGCTTTTCCTTTCTGCGCGGAGTCCACTAGAGGGAAATGGATGGAAAACAGAAAACAGAGTAAACCACGTAAACCAACTCCCCAAGAGCATATGTTAAAGAATTTTCAAAATAGATATTCAGACAATTACAGTGCTAGATTAACTCTGGGAAAATTCTGGACGTCTGGGAAACTGGCCCTTGTTTGGGGGGACGGGATGGTCTCCAGAGGACTCACTTGATAAGGAGATAATTAGCCAAGCATGAGTAGGGCATTCCAGCCTCCTTGACCAACATCCTTACACTGACTTTCGGCAAGAATTTGCTCTGTCCTATCCACCTTGGCTGAAAGCTTGTACTGAGAACTGAGAAGTGCTGATAGCTGGAGTAACAGCCACCTTCAAATGTTGGCCACAGTCAAATAGGTCTCTGGTGAGCCAGAGGAGGTCCAACCTCCTTATGCCCCACTGTATCCACCACCACCACTGCCACCCAACTGCCCCTGCAGCAGAAGACTCTGGTGGGCCTTAGCAGCTCAGCCCACCAGAGGCTGCCTCTTCCTCAATATTATCTGAGGTCTCACCAGAGATTCCTTCAATAGTGGTGTACTAACTCCACATGTGCCTCTGGGCACCCAGTGAGAGGACCTCTCCGGCTGCCTGACCCTCTGGCCCGGCCAAAGCACCATACAGATGCAACTTCAAGAGAAGCAGGAACCCCCCTACTATGACCAACAGGGACAGATCCAAGTAGGCAAACAAATATTAATGTACCAACCCTTCACCACAAAGATCTCCTTCATTGGAAGAATCACACCCCATCATACACATAGAAGCCTGAGGCGACATTTGACTTGATGCACTCTATTATCCAGACCCACAGGCCCACAGGGATTGACTTCTGAAAACTCCTTCTGACCTTATTCAACACTAAGGAGCATCGCCAGGTCACTTAGGCTGCCATATGCTGGTTGGAAGAAAATGCCCCAGACAGAACACTGGGCCCCCACACTTACGCCTGTGAACATTTCCCAGAAAAGGACTCCTGATGGGACCCAAATGGGGGGGGGAGGTGTCTCACTCAGATCAAACATATCAGAAGGACAGAGGAAAGAGGGCCATGAACATGAACAAGACATCAGAGGTACTCCAGAAAGTCCAAGCCAATTCTACGAAGATGTTATGTGAGGCATTCTGCCTATATATATAATCCCTTTGACTCATAAGCAGCTGAGAACCAATGGAGAGTAAATATGGTGCCCATCATCCAAGCTCAGGGAGATACAAGCTATAGAAGGTGGAGGGTTTAACTGAAATGAACAGAGCCAACTGTTGGGAAATCACAAGATGAGGAAAAAGGTGGACTTCCTGATAGCTGCCCTGGTCAGAAAGGTTGGGACACCCCTATAAGGATAGATCGAGGGGTAAAGGATGGGACCAATGAGGAGGTTACCTGGAAGCCAAAAAAAAGGGGTACTCTGCCCACAAAGCTGGATTGGAACCAATGTGCCCACTATCACAGGTCCAGGCACTGGAAGAATGAATGCCCTTTCTAGATGGAGAAATCTCCCCTTTCCCTGAACCAGAAAACAAAGGTCTGGTAGTCCAGAGCTGATACTAGCTAGGTCAAAACCCACATGGGTTATCAGAAGGTGATTTTGTAGGGGCTAGCTGCCATGGGAAAATATGAGGAAAAAGAGAGTAGTCCAAGCTCTATTTCATTGGGCCCCAAAGAACCTATGGTTTGAATGAATATGGGGGAGGGGAGGCAACTGATTTCATGGTGGACACAAGAGCAGAGCATTCAGTGGTGACTCAACCTGTGGGGCCCTTCTCAGAGACAAGTCACTATCATAGGGGCCAGAGACAACCAAAGACACTACCCTTTCTGGCTGCCCAAAGTCACGCATGAGTTCCTACACCTCCCTAACTGTCCCATAGCTTTAATGCAGCAAGATCCATTACGAAAGCTACAGGCCCAAATAACATTAAACTCCTATGTACATGTAGGGAGCAGCATGATAGCTTCACGGCTGCCGCTCCATCTCTCCCTCCTGTGGGCATCCAGTGCATCGGCCTACATTTCCCAGGATCCTCTCACCCCACCCAGGAAATGACGGCGACCCATCCGTAACTTCCCGCCTCCGCTTCTTTATAAGCCAGGAACATTTTTCAATAAACGAGGCTTGATTGGGAACCTTCAACTTGTCTCCGTCTCTCTCTCTTCACCCTGCCCCCACCCCGTTTTTCTTCCTCTAGGGGAAAACTCACGGATTGGTCTGCAGGCCGGATCATGTACAGGCTGCTATGACTGCATAAACCAGAGTCAAAATCATTACCTTTATGATACCCCAAGGAGAAGAATTGCATCCCCACAGTCTCATAGTGAGGTTACAACAAGGACCTGGGCTTCCCTTCAAAATACTTGGGAGTATAGGCTAACAACGGTCTACTTAGACTGGCCTAAACATACCTCCAGTACTTGAAGAACTAAAGCCAGGGCCAATCCAATTTGCCAGACAGTATTTCATCCCTGAAAGCACAGATTGGGATCCAGAGACACTCAGAAACGCTCCTAAACCAAAGGAACCTCTGACCTTGCCAGTCACCTTAGAACCCACCTCGCCTACCAGTCCAGAAGCTAGGCACAGACTATTGGCTGGTTCAGGATCTGCAAGCCCCACAAAGAAAGTCAATCTTCCCCTTCCAGTGGGAAATTCCAGAAAATGGTGACAAAGCCCAGCTACCTAGGACAAGACTGTCCCAAGGGTTCAAAAGTTCCCTATCATGATGCTGGTTACTGATCTGAGAACTGTTCCAGTGGAAAAGTATGTCAATGACTTGTTGCTGGCCAGGTCTTGGGGAGGACTGCATGGAAGGAACTCAGTAGATCCTTACTCTCCCCTGTGGAGGTTGGCTACCAGATCTCCAGAAAAAGGCCAAGATTTGCCAGAAGAGGGTCAAATATCTTGGTTTCCATTTGCCACAGGACAGTGTCAACTCAGGTCTGAGAGAAAACAGGCAGTTTGCTCAATTCCTCTATCAACAAACTGACACCATGTCTAGGAGTTCCTTGGGGCCGTAGGTATTTATACAATTTGAATACCTTCTTGTTCTTCATAAAAACCCTTTATGAAGCCACAAGGAGAACCTCTATTATGGGAACAAGTACAACAAAAGGCCTTTGAAAGAACTCAAATAGGCCTTCACCAAAGCACCAGGCTTGGGACTTTCAGACACGACTAAGCCCTTATCCACAAATAAACCACCATGGCAGTGAGTCTTAACCCAGATGTTTGGGACATCAGTCGATGGCATAACTCTCCAAACAACTTGACTCTGGTCACCCTGTTTGTGAGCACTTGCAGCTAATGCCCTCTTAGTGGCAGAGGCTGACCATGGAACAAGGACTGACTGTCCAAGTGCCACACTCAGTGCTGACATTAATGAAGTATAAGGGACAATAGTGGGGAACTCCTGACAATTAAATATCAGGACACTGAATATTCATGTATCCACTATTGGCAACACCAGAAGTGACACAGTATGGCCACTCAGAAACACTGGAAAGCACACCAGTAACCAAAGTGTGCAGCCTCTAGGGGAATGACAGAACCAACAGCTGTGGCTACCACACTGCTCCCTAGTCTGCTGGCAGAATGGGATCCTAATTACCCACAACATGAGGAGCCATATTTGAAAATGTTGTGGACTTCACTGAACTTCCCTGTGTCCATGGTTACAACTATTTGTTAGTTTTAGTGTGCACCTTCTTAGACTGCGTAAAGACTTCCCCAACAGTATGAAAAAGGCATCTGAGGTGGCCCAGTTCCTTTTGGGAGAGATCATTCCCCATTTTGGAATTCCTGTTACCTAGGATCAGACAACAGGCTGGCGTTCATGGAGATGATATAGCTGGTGGCCAAAGAACTAAAGATTACTTGGTGATTGCATAAAATACACTGTCCCCTGAGCTTACAGAATGTAGAATGAATGAACTAGACTCTAAAGCTATAGCTGAACAAAACTGTGTCAGGAAACTCACCTACAGTGGGACTAGCTCTTGCCAACAACACTAAGGATTAGCTCTAGCCTCACTAAACAAACAAGGTTTTCCCCCTATGAAATTTTAGCAGCCTTCTCTTCTTATTAATGCCAAAACAGGAGGATTTAAAGGAGTTTGAGAACCTCATTCTGAGACAACAGATACAGGCCTTAGACTCAGATACTCTACACCAATGGGTTAGGTAATGATGGCCTGTTAAGTTTGAACACAGATGCTTACACCTTTAAACCAGGAAATGCTGTGGGTAAAAGAATGGAATGTCCAATCCCTAAAACCCCTTTGGAGAGCCCCACGAACTGTTATCGCATCCACTCCCACTGCAGTAGAGGTGACTAAGATAGTCCCCTGGATTCACCACAGTAGGGCGACCCCATCACAGAACTGGGAGTGTGTTCCTGACCCAATGACACAGGGTAAACTAACAATGTGAAAAAAGCCTACTGTGACCTCAGAGACACTATTGGGAGACAGCAGTCCTATTCTAGTCAACTCAGAGGCTGACTAGTCTGCACAGAATCCTGAGAATGCTTCCAACCGGCAACAAGAACTGATTGCATTGTTTTTGTGACTTGCCATCTATCATGCACTGCCATCCCTGGTTCCCAACTCTACCTGGGTCTAGCTCTGACTCTTGCCATAGCCATTGCTGATACCACCCTGTTCAACAGGAAATGAGGCAAAAGGTGCCAGATAGCCCTCACCTTCCTCTTACGGCTTTGCGAGTACTAGCTGTTTTTACTGAGGGCACCACTGGTAGACCTGACCTTCCCATTATGTGACCCATGTATTCATGTAACAAGGCCAGGCCAAGGAGTAACCTGGACTATACCACATCCACTTCTCATACTAGGAAATGGTCCAGGACTGCACACATAACAAGTCAACCTATTCTACTAATGGAGGAATCAATGGACTTGTTTTGACCCACAATACGCTCCCAATGAAGACTGGTTAGAAGTCAGATCCTACCAAGGACGAGGGACTTTGGTTAGTGTATAACAATTACCAATCCAAAACAACCAGTGTCAGTATAATTTGATGTGTGTTCAATTATAGGTTTTGGTCCTGAGACATATGTCATATGAAAAAAACAGGCCAAACAGGACCCAAAGACTCTTGATATATTCTGTGGAAGACTCGACTGAGAACAAAAACACCAACTCAATGAAAGTACATGTGTGAGGAAAGTGATTTATGTGCCTATACTGAGTTTTTTCATCAGCTGAAGGTGTTTCAGCTGGGACACCTGGAAAAAAGAAGACACAATAGCACTCCTTCAGAAGGAAGTTGCTTATAAGGTTATCAACCAAAGGCCTATAACCCTATTGATTTTACCATCATGCCCAATGGGGAATCAGAGTTAACATCTGGATCCATGGGCAGAGAAAAGATCCAGGGACTGTGTTATACTACAAGTAAATTAAACGTTTCCACAAAATCCTTCCTCTGAAGCAAACAGCCTCAGGCTAAGTGGTTTTGATAACATTGTACTTTTTGGTTTGCTGCTTTACCAACAAGTTAAGGGCTTTGACAGTTTAATTAGTTATAATTTCTACAACTGTTTGTAGTCTGATTATGCAGTTAAGCATGAAAATGGGAATGCGGTAACACCATGACCCATCTTCTACCCAGGTGGCAAGGCCATGATATTGGTTTATATGCTCGGGAGCCCATTTACCAGCTTTCCAATTGCCATTTGGTAGGACATGCCATTTTCTGTTGCATTTTTCTGTCCCCATAAGTGGGAGAAGGAAAAAAGATGGAAGGATTTTTCCTAACACACATGATCCTGACCAGTTTGGGGTGACTACAGTATAGGTTGTTCTCATATCAAGTATAGACCACCTGCCTCACCATTCGATGGTGGCACTAACATTGTTCCAAGCTCTTCTCAGAGATGGGAGAAGTTAGACAAGGGGTAGGGATATGGTTCAAGACAATTCTGAGGACCCCCACCACTGGATTTTCCAGATAGTTATAAAATATTTAGCCTAGGTGTGTTAGGTTTCTGACATGGACAGTGAACATTTTTCCTGCCAGGCAAGGCAGTTCTTTCCAGTGACTGAGGTCTTGAGAAGCCGAATACCACAGGTAGAGTTAGAGTACCCTGTTTCACTATAAGATTCACAGGTATCTAATTCTCTAGCCTCTCATGGCTATTGATTTCCCCCATTTTGGTTCCTCCATGTACATAGCAAGAAGAGATACACAGCAAGAAGAGTATCTGGTAAGACTAGGAACAAGTTTCTGACTATTCCTGAAATGGGAGGGGGGCTAGATTTGTTTCCTCATAATGCAAAACTGCACATGCTCAGGGCTAGGTCTTTTGGGTATGAACCCAATAAGCCTTGCACCAGCACAAAGAAACATTACTTTTTGGGAAAAGCCTCAGTGTTGATCCTTTCTCTGTGAGAATCCTGCCACACTAAAACTTACAAAAATCCTTCGAGTTTCAGCATCTGAACTGCTCAGCTTCTTGTCTGCTCACAGAAATGATCCTTTTATTAGTCCTGTTCTACAGAATTAAGGCATTAAGAATAATTTTTCAGAGATGAATCCTGTAAGACTGCAAAATAAAAGGTGTATAGACCAAAAGGGCAGACTTTCAGCATGCAGATAAAGTCACTGTATTTCTTTAAACTGTCTGTGTTCAAGTACTGATCAAGTGTTCTGCTGCTGCTATGTCTATGTGAAGTGCTATTTCAGTTAAGAGTACAATTAAAGTTCTATCTTTTTAATAGTTTATTCATTTCCACAACTGTTCTAAAACTAATGTTTGAGTAAAATAATGCCATCATCATATTGTAGTTTTTGCATCATTTTGCTACTTATCATGCAATACTAGGCACAAAATTAATGATTATATCTTGAAATTATTTAGAAAAATCATTTTGAGTTACTGTCTTATGAAGCTTGTATTCAAAGTTTGTGAACAGGCAAAATTGGCTTTAAAAGGACCTACTATTCCTTAGATTAAGAACATTAAATAGTTGGATGTGGCGATTATAGATGCAAGCCTATAATCCCAGTACTTGGGAAACTGAGCCAGGAGTATTGCCATAAGTTCAAGACCAGTCCAGACTACACAGTGAGACGAAAGCCAGCAAGCTCCCTGTCTCAAAGGGGGGAAAAAAAAAGAAAAAGAAAAAAACTGCAAATATTTTAAGTCATCTAGCCATGCTAATTCTACTAAAAAAAGCCTGTTAACATTCCTGATATGTGGCTCTGAGACCTATAAAAATGACAGATAATCAGATTTATTTCTAAGAAAATTCATGTATAAATTTTTAAAAAATTCCTCAGCTCTACCATTATTAAAAAAAAAAAACTTTCTGGCTTAGAAAGTGCAAGGTGTATTTTGGTTTTGTTTTTTCACAGAATAAGTGAAAGTCCAAGACATAAATAATGTTTAAATATTTTGTAGATAGCACCTGTCCAGAAAGGTCTGTACTCATTTTCTCTGCCAATCTATGAATGTATAACTCCATCTCCCCAGGCAATATTACACATTTGAATCTTTTTATATACGTTCATTGTCACATTACAGATAACTTCAGAGAAATAGCCAATTAACTCAAGGTTACACAGT
Organism: Hydrochoerus hydrochaeris; assembly: GCA_004027455.1. Taxonomy (NCBI): domain Eukaryota; kingdom Metazoa; phylum Chordata; class Mammalia; order Rodentia; family Hydrochaeridae; genus Hydrochoerus; species Hydrochoerus hydrochaeris. The sequence continues at coordinate 65,520 of PVLA01002789.1, read as the reverse complement.
TAATAAATGGTAGGACGCATATTCCAACTTAGGCAGTCTGGTTCTGGAGTTCACAGCACTAATGTTGGACTACGCTGCCTGTTCCTCAGAAACTCATTCTGATTACCAACTATTTATAAGTCTAGACCATTATTATAATGTTTAAAGTATCTCAACTTTACATAAAGGATTCTCCAAAAACATATTCTCCAAATATTATCTATTCTCCAAATATATAAAGAAGAAAATAAGGATTGGCTCTGGAATTTAGTACTTGAATCTAAGTCTACTCTGAGGGATTCATAATCAGGCTCTTTTTGGGAGTTGGCTCATAAATCCAAAATCCTAGTTGAAAGGCATCTGTTGCCATGGCAATCAATACTCTGCTTCACTGTTCATCTCTTTAAAGTCAGACAAGCTTTAAATAGGTAATGGCCAACCACTATAGCAGAGAATCAGAGAATAGTAATTCAGTTTATTCTGGTTTGTTTTGTGTGTGTGTGTGTGTGTGTGTGTGTGTGTGTGAGAGAGAGAGAGAGAGAGAGACAGGGTTTTGCTATGCAGTCCAAGCAGGCCTTGAATTCACTATGTAGCCAATGCTGTACTTGAACTCATAGCAATCCTCCTGCCACAGCCTCCCAAGTGGGCCTGGGATTACAGGCCTAGCATTCCACATACTTCTGTCTGTGCAGAGCAGCTCTCTAAACATCTGTGTTCACTCACTACTAGTTTTTATTTGCTCATCATCAGTCTGGCAACTACAGCAACTTAACTTTGTGCTCATTTTTACAATATTCTTCTTACTTGAACTGAACTACATTAAAGAAAAAAACAATTTTTTATATTAAAAATGCTTTAGACTGATACTTGAAACTATTACATCTAATAAATCACTCTCCTTGGTGAAGTGATTTCTGAGACTGGTTTTTAAGTGAGAAGGGATCTGTCCTCTAGAATGCTGTATGATGCTGACAGTAACACTGCAAAGGTAGCCCTGAAGATCTAATCCTAAGGTTTTTAATTCCACTGTTTTCCAAGAAAACAGAAGAATTTACCAAGTTTTTGGCTGATATTTTGAAGCACATTTGAAAGGATTTGAAAAAAACAAAAACATCTCTTAAAAATATCAGCAAATTGTAATATTACCATTACTTAGTGTAACAGCATCTCACATCTCCATGAGAATCCAATATATTGTTCTTTTCTCTTAACTAAGCATTTTGTTGCTGTTTGCAGAGACTGCTTATTAACCAGATCCAGTTTTCTTACACTTTTGTGAAGCTAGATTTGTTGGCATGTGCCACTAAACATTCAAGGTGGTACCAGTCTGACAGTTCTTACATACAGATTTCACTGTCTATTCAATTTACTGATAAGAGTTCTATTTTTGTAAGTCTCTTCTACATTATAAATATTAACCATTTATCTTATTACAGGTTTTTCCCCAGAATGTTTCTTTATCTTATAGGAATTTACTTTTCTCTAAATACTGTGCACTTATCCATATCCTTTTAAAAAATAAATTCTTTTCCCACTGCTTATTCATTTCTAACTTCACCATATTACTTTCCTACTGGATTAGAAAATTTTGTTCAACTGATTTTTGTATCATTTTGTGCAGATAAAATACTTAACATATGTACTAAGATACATAACGTATTTGCTACTCTTGTTTAACTGAATATCCTTTCATTATATAGCCAGTTTGCATACTCATTTCAGGAGATCTGGCCGGCATAAGTCAATTTTCATGACGAGGAAAACAAGCAGTACCATGGGTAAAGACAAGAATGTTCTCCAACATATACTGAGCGCTCACTATCATCCAGCTCTGTATTAAATGCTTTCCAGGTATAAGTTCATTTACAAAAACAAAAACTAGATGGGTGGCCTCCTAGAGCCTTAGAATAACATGAATCTCCTTCATTCAAGAAATACTTATTGAGCATATATTATATACCATGCACAACTATTCCTAGATACTAGGAATGGAGAAGCAGAAGAGACTTTGGGGAACCTAAATGACACCCACTTGGTCTACAAAAACATCCAGTCATCTAAAACATTATTCCCAAATGCTGATTTAGCTGCATGGCAATTACTGAGGAGTATTTCATATTTTAAATACCAAGGCTCCACTTTTGTAAATTCTGATTAGTAGACTTGAGGCAGAGCTTCCAAATTTGGACTTTGAAAAAATTCCAAAGATGCATGATACAAGCCAGCAAGGTTTCCTCCTTTTTTCCTTTTGGTACAGGGAATCAAACACAACCTCCTGCTCATCAGGAAGGTACTGTGCCCTTGAAGCTATATCCATTGCCCAGCCAGCAAAGTTTTAGAACCACTGACTGATCACTTGTTACTAACCATCTTACTTCACTTTCTCTCACCAATTACCATCACATAAATCCTCCAAAAATAAATAATCTGGTGTTATGTCCAACCTGAAATCTGACCAAATTTACACAATGACAAAACCTAATTACTTTTAAATTATACAAGTTTCTTGCCATCTTTTTCCTCACCATTTGCCACATTCTTCAGCCACATGGTAGTTATCCAAAAGCACAATAATATTTCATTAATTTCTTGCTGGCTCACTCTACTTGCTCTACCTGGGTATCCTTTCCAATATGTACATGGCTTGGTAAATTTAGGTAAAGACATTTTCAAAATTTGACACAAGCATCTGTTTATTTTTCTGTCTTCTAAAATGGCATCTTTTCCATAAGACTAACATTCTAGTTATTTAACTATATTGATCTTCCTGGACAACTCAAAGTTTCTTAGTGACAGGAAACTGCCTCATTCATTCATGTATTTTCAGCGGAATGAAAATTTGACTTTAGTATTTGGCCTAGATCTGCTACTTGACTTGAATTCAGGCAAAGGAAGTTGACTGCCACTATATCATTTTTTTCCCCAGCAATTCCAGAATTTGTGGTTTTTTAGAGCTACTATAATCCTATAGCCTATAATCATAATTAACCACCATAACTATGTTAGTATTATGAACAAGGGAGACTATTTGGATTTACTGTGATTATCTGAATATGCATTTTATATAGTTAGGGTGAAAATCTTGTATTCTTTAATTGCTCTATTTCTTTGCTTACTTTGTAGTCTCTTCCTATGCAGCTACCAGGATAATACAGCAATCTTGTGTCTTAACAATTCTAGAGAACTACGATGCAAGCTAAAATTTGGTATCTTCATCTTAGACTAAAAATTTCACATGTATGTTTCCTTATCTAGCATACCTTATATTTATTTGGGGATTAGAAATCTATTGAGAGCCTCAATACTAATTCTGGATCAGGAGAGATTTATGTCATGTTAATAATCTAAAAACAAAAGTTATTTTTTGCAAACAAAACTTTATTTACATATTAAACTTAGCACTCAGATGAACCTTTAGCCACAGCAATTTGAGATTCATTAGTAAGTCCTATACCAGAAATTTAATAAAGACCAGCAAATTTTGAAATGTAAGAAAAATTTTATTTTTAAGTACAACTAAATACTTAAACATATAGCATACTATGCTAGGCAAAACACTGAACTGACTGAATTAAGCAACACTGTGTTAGGTGAAGAACAACTGCTGGAAATAAGCTAGTGGTAAAACTCAATGACAAAAACAGTAAGAGTATATTTAATAAAACATGACAACTATGCCTCAAAAATGTGTGTGTGAATGCAGTTCAAACATGATCAAATGAAGAATGTGACAATTGTGGAATATTTTCCAATTTTCTGAAACAGTATATAAAAAATCATCTTTTAATGCCTTTATGAATGTCACAAACATCAAACAGTAAGGAATCACCATCACACCTGTGTTATTGGCTTCCCACAAATCATATCACCTTATCTTCATTCTTTTTCCTTACCTCTCTTGGCAACTTAATGGAATTGATTCAATACAGCCTCAGAGATTGCAAAATCCATGAATATGCAAATCTCTTACATAAAGTGGCATAAAATTTCCAAGTAACTTGTACAGAGCTTCCTGTACACTTAAATAACCTGTATTTTTAATACCTACTGCCATACTGCATAACTTGTTGTTTGATTGTATTAGGGAATAATGACAAGAACAAAAAGTCCATACATGTTCAATACAGATGTAGATCCTGAATATTTTTGATCCATGATTAGTTAAATCCATGAAGGTGGAATAAAGGATACGGAAGGCCAATTGTACTTCCTGCTCAGCTTATAAATTCTTTTCTATTTCCCTTGTGTTATGATCAGAAAGTAATAAATGAGAGACCAGAACTTAAGTCAGTGACACACTAAGTATCACATGAATTTAGAAGAACATGTTCTTGAAATAATCATTTGCTTGAATACCATGGAAGATGTAATAAATTAACAATAGTCAAGAACTTACATAATAGAAAAAAAAACTCTGTATGTATTGGAATCAAGTTATACACACAGGAATCATACTTGGAAGAATTTTCTACTTAGTTCTAAATCTTGACCTTGATAAAGATTCTGGAAATGATGAAGGGGAAGTTCTCTTGGAGCAAGAATCTCTGTCCTCCACCTACGTTAATCCTTCTATGTTACCAAATAAATATTTCCAACTAATCTGATCCTGTTTCCTTCTTTGTATAAAGGTGAGTAATATGATCAGTAAGTGACAGAGTCCAAATGAAAATATGAAGTACCCCCCATTTTTAATATGGCCCATTCTTTTCCACAATTAGTTAATTAATTTTGAGACAAGGTCTTACTATGTAATTCAGGCTGGCCTCAACTCATGGCAATCTTCTCTCACCCTTCCAACTGCTGGAATTGTAGTATGCAACACCATGCCTGGCCACAAATCATATATTTAATAAGTTAAAAAGTTATATTTAACAAGTTAAAGAAATCTGGAAACATATTGCCTTAAGAATGTAAAGAAGGCAGATAGTATCTACCTTCAAGCATTTGAAAAGGATGTCATACAGAAGACAGACTTAGTACTTTATGCAACTCCAGTGAGTAAGTGGAAGTTACAAGATGAAAGGGCTTTGTTCAAAAAGTTAAAGCACAGATAAACATACAATTTATGAGAATTTCAAAGCTGCATTTCCATTCTGATTGCAATGCAAATAACATAAAAAGAATATTCTGTATCTACATGACAGGTACTTATTCTAAATTCTCATTACAAGTGTTTGATATTGCTTCTGATCAAGCTGGTACCAAATGAATGCTGACAGGAACAGGATTATATTTTTAAATACAGTGTATTAGACTGACCAAAAGTTTGTAAACATTATTTTGCTCCAAAAGACATCTAAACAATAGTCAGAAAATTGAGAATTACTAGAATAAAGAATTTCCTAACATTCACAATTGCCAAAAATGAATACGCTTTCTTGAGAGAATGTCTTATGTGCATCTCTAAGAACAACTGTAAAAATAGATGGACAAATTGGACAAATGAGTAAATACACCCTTATGGTGATGTTCCTTTAAATGGTTGATATTTAAGCAACAAAACTTAAACTTGTCAGTATTTTCCAAGAACTCAAAGTTGAAATCACATTTTAAAAAATTACAAAATGGAACATGCAATAGAAAATAGCTCATCACTGAAATCTGAATATTGAACTGTGGCTTGATCCCTCAAAATGCCATATTCAATAAATCAGACATACAAATATCTGAATGAACAATAATCTGGTACAGGATATACTGGTTAGATACTTAGAATCATGATCAACAACTAAAGAAAGTTTTAGAGCTACATACAAAGTCAATTTATTCACATCACCTAAAGAAATATCCCTCCTTCCAATCACAGCGAAGGTAACAAACTTACATATATATTTTAAATATCTACAAAAGCAGGTATTTCCCAACTCTTCTTCTGTGAACAAGTTAAAAAATATTTAGTAAGATGCTTGACACCAAAAGTGCATTAAAAGTATGTGCTTTTTTTTCTGTCTTTTGTGATACTGGAGATTGAAACCAGGTCCATCACATACCCCTAGTCTGGCTCCATCTGCCCATCCATCCATTCATCCATCCACCCAAGACAGGTTTTCACTAATTTGTCCACACTGGACTGGAACTTGCAAGTCTCTTGCTTTAGCTTCCCAGAGTGCTGGGATTACATGTGCCACTATGTCTAGCTAAAAGTAGGCTTTCTCAACTTCCCATCCTCTACCAGTTAATATATCCTTCAGATATATATTTTTCTTTTTTTGTAATTATCACTGTGGAAAATAAGTATTTTAATGGAACATGACTATATTAAAAAAACCCAGTAACTTCATTTAATCTACAAAGATGAGATATTCATAGCAAAAAAAAAACCTAAGTGAAAGAAACATTATTTTATCACCATTACTTGTTTGCTAGTGACTTGGTTCAATGGACAAAAGTTTATAAGAAGGCTTGAAGGATTCCAAGCATACTAATGTCGAGGAGTGAAACTCCTCAGAAAACAATTTAATAATTACTACAACACTATAAATATCAATATACTTTTTAATTAAGCCCTTATTTTGTACCAAGAACTATTAAGGATTTCACAAGGGCTAATATCTCTAATTTTATCTTTATCACAATCTTATAAAGCAACTTTTCTTTTCCTTTGAGATGAAGTCTCACTATGTAGTTCAGGCTGGGTTTGAATTCACTATGTAGCCCAGGCTAGCTTCAAATTCATGGTGCTCTTCCTGCTTCAGCCTTCTGAGTGCTGGGATTACAGGTGTACGCTATGATGCATAGCCCTTTAGCAACCATTCTTATCCTAATTTATAGATGAGCAAAATGAGACCTAGAAAGATAAAGCAACTTCTGCAAGATCACAGCTATTTAAGTGATACAGATAGTAAAGTTCAAGTTTAAGCTATTATCACTATTTTCTTAAAGATATGAAATGAAAACCCTACTTCATAGAAGAGATTCTGAACTTTCCAAGTTATGGCAGGAAATGTTACAGAATATCTATGCTTCATAGAAAGCTCTACAGAATATGATTTGCAACAAAACCAGTAGCTCATTATTACAACACTAGCATTAAGAATCTGTGTGTGAAGTGATAATAATCTACAGCGAGGTAGACAAATGATCTACTGTAAGACATCTGACTTAATACAGTCAGGAACCCCCACTCATGGTTTGTAATGACTAGTCCAACCAAGGCAAACTAGCATTCTTTTTTTTTTTTCTTTTTTTTGAGACAAGAGTCTAACTATGTAGTTCAGGATGGCTTCAAATTCACAATGATGCTCCTGCCTCAGCCTCTGAATGCTGAGATTAGAGGTGTGCAACACTATGCCCAGCTAATCTAGCATTCTTTCAAAAACCTGATGCACACACTGGAAGAGAGAGGAAGTTTCTTTTTATTTTCTTTTCACAAATCATATGGATCACTATTTTTCGTAACTGTGAGCAGCAGTACAGTGATACTAGAATGCAGACAGTACAAAACACATAATTGGCACAAAGTCAAGGATTTTGAAATCACATTCAAACTAGTTTAAGTTGTGTTTTGTCACTTGCAGTAAACAGAATACCATACTACTCCAATTGTCAGGGTTCAAATAAAAAGCAAACATTAATGATGGTGATGTTTAACAAGGTAGCATTCAAATGCTGCTAGACAGTACAAACTAGTTCAAACTTTCTGAAAGATAAACAGCACACAGTACTAAAAGCTTTAAAATTCATACATTTTTGACCCAGTAATTCTGCTTCTTATAATTTACTGAGAAAAACCACAAATTAAAGGCTGTGAATCACAACTTCATTAATAATAGGGGAACTTTAGATTTAATCTAAATGCCCCAAATACAAGAATGACTGGAGTGTGAGTGTGTGTGTGCATGAGCAAGTATGAACATGTGCACTACTGGGAACCGAACCCAGTAATGCACTAAATTGAATGGTGGGGAAGATCTCCTAGTGTGATCCAAGAACCCTAGAGATGCAGCGCAGCTCAGATTTTGCCCAGGTAGTTTAGAGTCAATCAAAAGAGGAGAAATGCATGACAGCAGCAGTTATTGAGGCCTCTATCCGGGTCTGAAAATCTGCACTCATCTCAAGTTTTTAAGCACTCATATGTTGCCTTCATGGCATTCCAAATAGTATTATTACAGTATACATTTAATATTTAATAGGTTTTTCACATTAGAGAGTGTTTATTACCATCTTAGATTATGTTCACTAATTTACAATCACTGTCAGCAAAAAATTTGGTCCCTAGCTAAAAACCCATCAAATTATAACTTTAACATTAAGTGAAATTAAGACTTGCAAGCTCAAAATTGGGAGGAATCATAATTTCATATCACTAAATGATATTCATTTCTACTATTTAAATGCACTCACATTTTTGAAGAGACTCTCAAAACTGCACAGTACTTATTTAAGAAAAGGAAAAAATTTAGTGGATCAAAATAATGAATGCTAATAATGATCCCTTAAAAAATTCTTAAAGGCCACATAAACTTCAGAATGATGATGATGTTTCCATTAAATGGCTCTTATAATTTCAAATTTCTTATATTCTTAAACTAAAGTCTTGGAATCCCTTAACATTCACGATCAAATTCTAAAATTAATGAAAGAATTAATAAGCAGTCATCTAAAATGAGTTACCAAAAATCTATTTCATCTTTGTATTCCTGATAATAAAATTTCATACAATTTACAGTTTAAAAAAATGTAGAAACACTGCTGTCTAACACAAGGTATTGTTCTAACTATGAGGCAGTCATAGCAAAGAAAATGAAAGCACAGAGAAGTTAGTCAGAAACAGAACTAATATTCAAACTCAGGCAACCTACTAATTCCAGTGCTTTTTTCCTTTCCCTTGATAGTACTGGCAATTGAACTCAAAGGCCTCTCTCATGATAGGCAAGTACTTTATCTCTGAGCTACATCCCCATGTTTCCCCACTTTTTCATTTTGAGAAGGGTCTTCTCTAAGTTGCCCAAGTTGGCCTCAAAATTGGAATCCTCCTGCCTGCTTCCGGAGTAACTGGGATTACAATCATCCAATGCACTTCATGCTTTTAACGAAGAAGAAATACTGCCACTACAGTGACTATGACACTACTGTAAACATTTAAAGCAGAAAATGCTCAGAGAAAGTGAAAAAAGAAGTACGTTAACCTATATAATTTTGGCTTATGAAAACATGCACATAGACATGAAAAGAAATACATTAATATGTTAACAGTAGTTATCTCTTAGTGGTAGAATTACATGCACATTTTTCTATGTACTTATTAAATAAATTATGATGTAGACAATGCTAAGTAATATTTAGTAGTTAAGAAAAAAGAAGTAGCTTTTACACTACCAACAAAACATAGCCAATCTATAATGTTAAATGAAAAAGGATTAAATGAGATAATATATGTAAACACTCAAAGCTAGGCAGAATAAATATATTCTAAATTATGTAAATAATAAATTAGGTATATGAAAAGGCTCTATGAGAGAGACAGTATTTAAGAGTAATAACGATCACGCAAGTAGGAGTGACTGTGATGGTAGGGGTCAAAAGGGTGTTGTAATTTTCATTCAATACTTATTTATAGTTTAAAAATTTTTACAATGAGAAGAGATATACATATTATTTATATAATTTTTAAAAACACTTTCTTTAAAGCAATATTAAACTTTTTAAAATAACACTACGAATGGGAATGTGTGTATATGTATAAGTCACATTCTCTGGGAAGGGTCAGACTGCAGCCAGCTAATGGGAAACCTAAAGGCCAGGTCTGAAGTATATCTAAATTTTCCAAGAATTTTAGAATATTCTTATTTTAGTACAACAGAGTTGAACCAAATACATTCCTTGAGGATTTAACAGTTTGATAACTTATAGCCTCTAATACTACAGTTGTATTTAAACTCATCTGTCCCATGGCTGAGTCTTAGACTGAATTTTTGAAGAACATTTATATAACCTAGTTATTGTTACACTACCTACGCCAACTACCTATATAACAACAATTATCATTTATACTGCATTTATTGTGTGTCACATTGTTTTAAGGAATACATACACATTCAGTCTTCACAACATAGGAAATGGATGCACAGAAGTTAATTATTGTACCCAAGAGTACACAGTGGAACCTGACAGTCAGGCTCCAGAGGGTGTGAGAGCTCTTAACCACTGTGAGCCAGACAGCTATATCACACATACTTAATAAAAGTTTACTAAAGATGAAACAAGAGTATACTTCCACATATCACCTAGCAGATTTTCCAGTCATCAATCTATCTGTATTTTCTTTTTTTTGTTCAGTGAATACACTGACTTGAAAGGAACTTTTAATATACCATAAAGGGTGCTGAGTTACTTTAAAAGCTATGTACATGTTACACAGTTATATATTTATTAACAAAATATATTCTGTAGTTTGGCTCTGATACTGTAAATTCAAAAAGGCACCAATTAATGAAAACACAAGATTAATGAAAGTTCTAAAATAAAGAGAAGGATTCCAAATCAGAAAAATTCCTATGAAAAGTTGGTCTGGGGCAAAAGCACAATGTAGACTTAAAATGGAAGGAAAGATCACTTTAAAGAAATATGCTTAAGGGGTTGGGGATTTAGCTCAGCGGCATAAGTGCCTGCCTTTTAAGTGTGCAGTCATGAGGTTGATCCCCAGTACCAAAAAAGAAAGAAAGAAAGAAAGAAAGAAAGAAAGAAAGAAAGAAAGAAAGAAAGAAAGAAAGAAAGAAAGAAAGATGCTTAGTGCCTAAATTGAAAAGATTTATTAAGAACAGATACACAGCCCAATCCTTAATGACATTAACTTATGCCTTTCTGTGATGTTTATTTTTACCATAAAACTTACATTTACTTTTTAGTTGGAAAAATATCTTTACAAACTATTTGAAAAAAGAGACAAAACAGCACTTGTCTCTAATGAGTGAAAACTGCAATACTGAGTACTTTTAATTTGCCTAAATATATTGTGACTTTCAAAACAAGTGAAGAATTAAAATTATGTTAGGTTTCATCGCTAGATTTCCCATCTACAAGACTGTAAATTTTCAAAATCATAACATTGAAATAATCTTGATGTTTAGTATTATAATCAAATGAAACTTTAAAATGATAATTAAAATCATCAGAACAATGAAAAGATAACATCTTGGGGACAGTTTTTAATAAGTCTCTAAAAATAAAGTTACTAAGTAAATGGGGCTTTATCAACAACAGAACAGGCAAACACTTTCATACTAAGTATTTTTTTTCTGAAAATGTAAATGATAGATTATATCTTTTTAAATCACTAGAAAAATTCCCAATTTAAAGACATTTAATAAAAAAATAAAGGCACTTAATGTAATTTCTATCAAAGCTTTCACTAGCAAATTGATTTCCCCTTCTTTTTTTTTCCTGTAGCTAACATGAAGTTTGTATATTATCCACAAAGCCTTAAAATACAATCACTTCAAGACATCCATGTAGGATGTCTATTACCAACCCCCCCCCAGCCAAGAAAATAAACCCCACACACCAAAAAACAAACAAACCAACCCAAAAAATAAGTGTTTGGGAAGACATGGATACGAAATGCTTCTGCATTATGGGAAGAATGTGAAATGGTACAACTGCAATGGAAAACAGTATAGCATTTCCTAAAAAAATTAAGAGTTGCCATATAGTAACCCAGCACACATGTAATCCTAGTACATATATATGCCAAAAAAAAAAAAATTGAAAGGAGAACCCTGAAGGATTTGCACACCCACAACAGTACAATGGCTGGGGTGGAACCAACCCAACTGTCCAATAATGTGGTTTGCACACACAAGGAAAGCCAGACAGTTGCTATAACATGGGTGAACACTGAGGATATTATACTACGTGAATAAGGCAGTCACAAAAGCAGAGAAAAATTGCATGATTCTACTTTTATGAAGTACCCAGGACAGTCAAATTTGTAGAAATAGCAGTAGAATAGTGGTCACAGGGGGTTCCAGGAGGGTTGCCAAGTAAAGGAGGAAAGAAAGGGAGTTGGCCAGGTGTGGTTATGCATGCCTGTAATCCCAGCATTTGGGAGGCTGAGGCAGGAAGATCGTTGCAAGTTCGAGACCAGCCTGGGCTACAAAGTGAGCCCAGCTTGAACGCATAGCCAGACCCTTTCTCAGAAAGCCAAAAAAGAAAAAGAAGAAAGAAAGCAAGTTGTTCACTGAGTATAGTATCAGTTTTGCACAGTAAGTTTTAGAGACTGGTTGCACAACTGTGAATATACTTGCCAGTACTGAATTGTGCACTTAGAAATGGTTAGGATGGGGATTTTTACACTAATGCCTTTCTTTAATCACAATTTAAAAATAAAATCACTTCAAAGATTACAGCGCAAAAAAAGTCATGGGATAATTTCATGATTCAAAATTTATAATTTTGAATTTTATATACCAGATTTTTCCAAACAGATATGAGCATGTCAGGCAAACAGATATGAGCTTATTCATTTTTTATTATGGAAAACATGAACTTTAATATCAAATTCAAATGCATGTACAAAATAGTTTTGTTTGTTTGGGACAGTATTAGAGATATAACCGTGAGGCTTGTAGGCAAGTACTCTAGTGACTAGCTATATCCCCAGCCCTTTTATTTTATTTTGAGACAGGGTCTCACTAAATTGTCCAAGCTGACCTCAAACTTGCAATCCTCAACCCTCAGCCTCTTGAGTTGCTGAAATTATAGTTGTGAGCCACCATATCAAGCCAACATAAATTAAACCTTTATCAAAAATGCTAAGCAACAAGAAAACTGGCTTGTCTTAGTATAATTTCTGCTCATCCTTCAGAATGAAGTAGAAAACATATACAACACATCCAAATTGAGCAAGCAGCCAAAGCTAGGGTAAAATCCAGCAACTGGATAACTAGTTCCAAAGTACATTAAAATCAATTTCTTGATACAAAACTAATCCAACAACACATTTAAATCTAGATTATTTTCCTCTGGTTGTGAAACAAACCTATATTAACAATCTTAGATAAGAAAGAGACAGTATTTCAAATACCTACATTTTCAAAAATTACATTTAAGAGAAGGCATTTATGAATAGCATAGCAATTTAACCCAATTTTTAACATCATGGATAGTAACTATATTTTACTTCAGCACAGAACATCATAAACTATTTCAAGTTCTTTTAAAAATCAAGAGACTTATTTATCCCCCTCAGTCTCCTACACCACATTCTTTACATACAATAGAATGTAACTACAAAATCTAGTATGAGTCTAGACACCATTATTACTGCAAAGATAATTAAAGTTAACAGGTACAAAAATCAAATATTCTCCTAATTGCACAAAGTGCTTTGTACTGAACAATAGGAGTGAGCTGCAACAATTTAAAACACACTATTTCATACGGATTGAGCCATAAAAATCAAACCAAAAATACAAGCTTGAAACCTCACCTTGAGATGAAACCCAAGTCTTGACTCAAAAAAGTCATAAGCAAAGGAGTTTTTCTACCAGTACAGATGCTTCAATCACAGTATTTTATCAACTCATGATCAATAACAAAATTGCCTAAATTTTAGAATCATAAAAAAACATATTTAAATTACTGCCACTCCTAAAATTGCAATATCTTACACATATCTTGCTGAAATGAACTGTGTGACTGGTGTATGTGTTTGTGACTCTAGAATTCAGAGTGAATTTAAAATAGCCCATTTGTTTATGTTAAACCTATTACACACTGGGGAAGGAACTGTAAAGAGGGGGCCCATAGTAGATCAGATGCTCAAAAATATAAGCATGCTAGAGACCAAGGTGACCCAGGTATGTACTGCTCTATAAACAAAAAGCCACTTTTCAAGTTCTGAATCTACTGTTAGTCTCTTCACCTTTAGGATATCTTGGACAGATACCTGAAGACAGAAGAGAAACTAAGTATCTGGGAGAATTTGCAAAACAAGTTTTTAAGTGTGGAATCTAAAACTTCAACAACAACACCTATCTTTAAAACCCCAAAGTGTCACCAGGACTACTGGGCACTGGCCAAAGTGATTTAAATGCATTATCTCATTTAACCTTCACAATAACTGCTAAGGTGGTTATTATTAACATTATTTCAAATGGAGGGAATACACTACTGAGACATTAGTGGAAAGACTGGTACTCCTAACTCAGAGATGTCTGCCTCCACATCCTATGCTCTAAACCACCAGACAATCTAATTTTTCAAACACGGGGATAAGGCAAAGTGCAATAAGAAAAAAAAATCTACTAATAAATGAGAGAGGTTCTTTTAGTGAACCAAGTTAAAGACATTAAGAACGATCTATTCTGAGATTTTTTACTTTAATAATCCAATAACTACCTGCTTAGGAAAAACTTTGAGGAATTTTAGCCTGAAGCCTGAAATAGAACAATGAACCACTTGACAATCCTTCAAAATACAAAAATGTACATACATGTGCTACTAAATAAGTCCTGTCCCAAGTACTAAAGAATCAACAGGAAATGCCTTATGTTAAAAGTATTACACATTCTGTTCTGATTCCAATTTTTCATTTTGAGTTTTCTAGCCCTTCTTTTAAAAAGACAAAATTGTTTACCTTGTTCTCACGTTGAGAGCACACTTACAATGGAAAAACTACAAGAAAATTCTCACTTTTTATCTTTCAAAAAAACTTAATATATCTATAGTCAACAGCACCTAAGGATGTTAAATAACCACTTATATTATTTTTAACTTATATTAGAACGCCTATGGTAGAAACATAATCCCAGCTGATCTAAGCAATGCTAAATTTTCAAATGAGAAAATTTTAAATAACAGATGGGAATGACGAAAATCCAAACTCATTTAGCACTTGGGCTGATGCACTGTAGCTAATTCATTCACTATAACACTTTTTCATATTCTTAAATGATGAACAACAAAGAAATGAATGTAATATTGTATATAAAAATGGTTGTCATGTAATAACTCTTTGCATTACATACGGTTCAATATGTAAGGATAAAGATTGTCACTACACAGCGGTAAATTGCCTTAGGTTTACAAGGTATCAGGTTCATCATTTCATGGAAAGCATTGTAATCACTCCTACAAAATTAACTGCAACTAATTCTGTTAACTCTTGAAATTAGGTGTAGACCTGTCTGCTCACTTTTTAAGTTTTTCTTCAGTGCACAGAAATTGAAAACTTAACCTACTGGATAGGGACTCAGACAAGGGAATGACAAAACAGTGGATACTGATAAGAGAAATTAATCTCTCCCAGAAGAATGGAAGGTCTTGACAGTAAACCCGGCCTACTAACCACAACTCTTACAACAAACCCACAATCTCTTAAAATTTCCTCAAGGTTAGAATATTAGATAACACCATGTGTTGAGGACGGGTAGAAGGTGTCACTCTAAATACCACACACTCAAATCCATAACCCTTAATCTGATCCTTAGCATCAAACTTTAAAGCTTTCATAAACTTGCATTAAGTTCTAATAGAATAATTTTTAATTCGAATATATGTTAAAGGTTTTCTTTCAATACACGTCAATTCAGGAAAATGAGACAGCTCTGAACACTCTACTGCATCACTTTATTACTGCATTATGTTTGCCCTAATCACATACTTTCTTCCCAATCTCATTAAAATTGTTTGTCTAAGCCTAACCAGCCACTTACATTTTCAAGATCTTTGCAAGGATGAATGAGGTACATATTCATTTACAGCGTCTGGGCCCTCGTGACAGGTGATACAAAGCTAAGTATCCCATTCTGAAGTTCTGTTTAAAATGTTGCTATTTCCCTACGCCTAAGTTGGGCAAGTTTTTAAAAAATTTTTTCAAGGCGATTATAACAAAACCACACAAAATCCGCACGCGCAAACTTAAAAGTTAGCATCTTAAGGCCGTCGCAGGCGATCCCTAGGCACAAAGGCAGAGACGCAGGGATCTCGGCCGGCCAAGATCGCCCCCGACCGCGCGCGCCCCTGGTCGGAGCCGAGGCCGAGCCCACCGCGGGGCCCGTCGCCGCGTTTGCATGGTCCCGAGGACGGGGGCGGGAAAGAGCGGAAGCGGGGTGCCCACGGCGGCGGCCCCGGCGAGGCTGACCCGGGGGTTCCAGGCCCGTGAAGTCCCCTCCAGGCGGGGATCGGAGGCGGTCAGGTCGGGAGGCGGCGGCCGCGGCGCACGGCGGGGCTCGGACCCGGGCAGGAAAGCACAGTGCAGGCGTCTCCCACCCCCCACGACAAGATGGCGACGTGGACAGTAGGGGAGCCGGCCCGCGAGGCTGGGGGAGGCGAGGGAGGGCGAGGCGCGGAGACAAAAAGCCCCGGGGCGGGGGCGCCGGCGGGAGGAAGGGGCGGAGGAGGAGGAACCGCTTACTTTTTCTTGTCGCTCGCGCCCCCGGCGCCCTCCATGGCGAATCGGTGCCCGCGACGCCTCCCCGGCCAGCGGCCCCCAGGCTCGCTTGGGCCTAGCGCTGCTGCCTCCCCACGCGGAGCGACGAGGAGCGCGAGGCCGGCGGCGGCGGGCAAGGCGGGAAAGCCCTCCAAGAGCCGAGGCGCGGGGCCGACGGCCTGGTGGACAGCAGGGGCCCAGGGGCGGCGCAGCCTCTCCCCGGGGATGCCTGTCAGGGCCTGGGCCGACGGTGCCTGAAGCGGTGGCGGCGGCGAGGACGGTCCTCGCGTCCCCTCAGACGAGGCTGCTCTGCGCTCTGAGGAGCAGAGGCAGCGGCAGGGGGCGGGCAGGGGCGGAGGCGCGCTCCGGCGCTCGGGCGCGCGGGGTTGGAGGGAGAAGGGGAACGCGCCGGCCCGCCGAGCCCGGCGCGCGCCCGCAGGCCCGCCTCACCTGAGGGGGAGGCGGGTACCCCGACAGCGAATGGCGAGCCACGCAGGCGGCCAGGCCCCACCCCAGCCCACGTTCCTCTCAGCCAATAAGGAAGCGCTCAGCTGAGGCACAGCTGGGACGCGCTGCGGCGCTCACGTGCTCGTCTGTGTGCGCCCGGGGAGGGCCAAGAGGGGCAGAGGCGCGGCTGGGTCCGGGACCCCGCGCCTCTTCCCCTCCTCCTAGGGTGCGCAGGGCGTCTTCGGGGGGCGCTGCTGAGAAGGCGTTCGGCGGCCGAACGCCACGCCGGCCTCCCGTCTTCCTCTTCGTGGGTCGCAGGAGTCGCCGGGCTCTCCGGCGTCCCGGGCACGAAGCGGACTTGCTCGCGGCTCCTCGCCGCCTTCCGGCCGGGCCCCTCGAGGCCCAGCCCGGGCCCCCGCCTTGCCCCGCCCCGCCCTCGCCTCCGCCTAGATGCGGTGGGAAGGGTGGAACGCGCTCCTCTGGCCGTAAACTTTCGCGGCAACTAGTTTAAATTGCAGGGAAGTGTTCAAATCAGAAACTATCTTAACCTTTTTAATAAATTGAGAACATAAACCCGAGGTTCAGGGCAAGAATAGAAAAAGTGGCTTCAGAGACACTGTTGTTGCTTTTGAAAGCGCGAAAGAAAATCTTAAATTCAGAAAAGGGGGAAGACCGGCTTTAGTTTGGGGCTTACCTCTTCGAGGGTGTAGCCTGGAGAGAGGGGGTTTTCCAGACCCTCCTCAGACCAGGGCCGGGGTTGCCCACCTTCTGAGTGAACTGGACGGGGCAGCCAGTCATGCTGATTTAGGAAGCTACTAAATAAAAATGACTTGCTGCCTGCAGAACCATAAATTTTAGGTCCATTAGTCTTTTTTTTTTTTAACTTATTTTAAGCTAAATTAAGCCCTGCTTGACACTAGATTCCTTGGGGGGAAGGGTACTGTTCTTTTATTGTTGAAAGAGTGGAATTCCAACTTTTCGGTTTTATTCTAGGACAACTTGAGAAATTGCCAGTTTTAATTATGTTCATGTAATGCTCTCTACATTTCAAACTAAGAAACAAGAAAATATTACTTCAATTAAACTCCCATTTCCGTGAACAGAAATTTATACACATTTGAGGGAGTGTGTGTGTGTGTGTGTGTTATGGCTTGTGTCTAGATATCCCCCCAAAACCTTATGCAGCCATAGGTGAGGCTTTTTTCAGAGGTAGCTGGATCTAGACTGATCAATGCTGGAATGGATTCATGATGCAGTGATAGGCTCAAGGGCACTAGGATTTAGGGTGTGAGTACTACCTGCAGTACATAGCCTGGATAAGATACAAGCCATAGAAACAGCAGTGGTTGCTTTGCTACCTTCTGCTTGCCATGAACTGTTTCTCCTCTGCAGTGCCTGTTTGCCATCCCAATCTGTCTTGGAGTCAGTTCTGAAACTTCTACGAACTGTAAGCTAAATAAGCTTTTCCTCCTGTAACTTTAGATGTCAGGTATTTTGTCTCAGCAACAAGGAAAGTGACAATTTGATACTGGGAGTAGGGCCACTGATGGGACTGTATCTGACCATGTGGTTTAGGGGTCTTTGGGATTGCCTTGTGGGAAGAGTTTGGAAAGATTCAGAAGTGCTGTCTGAAAAAGCAAGAGCTAAAACACCTTAGGCTTTACTTGATGGAAGCTTCTGGTCAGAACTCAGAAGACCAGAAGGTTGATACAAATCCTGCCATAAAAACCCTGTTCAGGAGGTTTCTCCTGGGAAGAAGGTCTGCATTGGTTGTTGGAGTCCAGATGATGTGTGTTATGGCTCAGCACAAAGTTTGTCTTCATTTTGTTCATATCCAGAGACTTTGACTGAAATTGAGATTAAGGACAGGGGACTAATTCATCTTGCAGAAGAAATTTCAAAGCAGTCTTATGTTGAGGCAGTGGCATGGTTACTGTTAGGGGCTTTTAGCCAGATTTATTTGAGAATCAAGAGCAGAGTCCAGAAGAATGATTTGAAATGCTGTGAGTCTGGCCAGAAAGGAAGCTCCAGTAATGTTGCAACCTGCAAAGATGGAACAGAGGAGAAATTGGTCACTGAAAATACTAATAAATAAAAGCCATGGAGGAAGGCATGTCAGAGCAAAGCTGTTCTCCTAATGGCAGCTGGGAAATAGAGAAGGAAACATTCAGAGAGGCAGAGAGGAAGGGCCAAGGGACAGGATGTAACCCTTCCATATTATATCCCCAGTTTCCTGTTTCCTCCAACCAGGTCCCACAACCTAACAGCACATTCATTTACAAAGTCATCCATGGATTAATCCACTGATGAGGTTAGTGCTTGCATAAACTAATCATTTTCCAAACCCCTCTGCTAAACACATGAGCTTTATGGGGAATATTTTTATTTAAACCATAGTATTCTTCCCCAGACACCAAAAAGCTCATGTTCATCTCATTATACATCTCTAAGAATCTCGAAAGTCTCAGCTCCAGAATTTCTCAAAGTGCAAGGCCAAATTCCCTTTAGAGATTCAAGGGTACGCTTAACTGTGTGTTCCTGTAAAAACATACAAATAACAACAAAGCAACAAAAATTTTAAAATTCCAAGCTACATAAGCGAAGAACAGATACTCCCATTCCAAAAGGGAGATATAGGGGAGTAGAAAGGAATCAACCTGAAGGAAGACCAAAACCCAGCAGAGCGAACACTAAATCCTGTAGACCATGCACAGGGTCAGATCACATGGTGATGTGATGTGAGCTCCAAAAGGCTTGCGCAGTCCCACCCCTGTGACATTGCTTGTTGCAGTTCATGTAGGCTCTCTCTTGGGCTGACTTTGCTTACTGCCTGCAGCTTTCCTTGATATCTTTCTTGTTCCTGGCATCTGCAACTTCCTAGAAACTCCACTGCAGCTTTGACTTCATTCTCACAAATTCACGCATTACCCTTTTAGGGGCTCCCAGCAGGCACTCTGATCCAGTCCCATGTTGCCTAACGTCCCAGATTTTCCTTTGAAATACAGGTGGAAGCCCCTATGACTTCACAGTTCTTGCACTGTGCATGCCTGAAAAATCACCATCACATGAACAACTCTAAAATCTGAAACTAACTTAAGAAGTAGCTAGGCTTTCTTGGACCATGGCTGTAGTGGCATCTGACTGCCAGGATGCCTACTGTGGGGGGAACCTCCCAGGTGGCCCTGAGTGAGCAAAACAACCTGGGACTCTTCTAAAATACCCTTCTATATTTACATCCTTAAGTCTGTGATAGGTGAGTCTACCCAATTCCTAAGGTGCATTCAAGGTATCTTTCCTCTTAAACCAGTGCAAAGGACTTGCCTTCATTTTAATGACAGTAATTTATTCAGCAACTATAACTTCTTTAGCCCAAGGTTTACATGTATGTCTTTTCTGCCCAAACTGTTATGTTTTTAAAATCCTTCTCTGTTTATTGTTCCTGATTCTCTCTCTAAATCTGGCTAAAAGCAGCCAGTAATACCCATGCCACTTCCTGAACATTGTGCTGCTTTGAAATTTCTTCCATCAGATCAATCAATCTGTTACCTTTAAACAAGTCTTAGGCAAAGTTTTAGGACATGGACAAAATGTAGACAAGTTCTTTAACATGAATGGCCTCTGATGCAATTCCCAATAAATTCATTATTTCCATCTGAAATTTCATGAACACATTGTTGATTGTTCACATTTTTATCAGCACTCCTGATATTCTGAGCTCCCACCAGAACTGCCCATCAAGCTCTTCTTATAGCCTTCTAGGCTTTTTCTAACTCAATTCTCCAAACTTTTTAAATTTTTCCTGAAAAATCAGTTCTATAGACTTCTGAGCCATATGGTCAGGTACAGTCAGAGAAATGATACCACTTCTGGTTTAATTTTCTGTATTAGTCACTTTTCTGTAGTAGGGTTAAATACCTGCCATACACAATTTAAAGGAGAAGGGGTTTATTTTGGCTCTGGTTTCAGAGGTCCATACTCAGCTGGTTCTGAGGTTCACCTCATGTCAGCCAGGGAGCAGAATGAAAATGGAAGAACTAGAGAGAAAAGGCCTGGCAAAAGGATATACCCTTCAAGGTTACATCCCAAGTGACCTACTCTCTCCAACAGGCCTTATCTATTCATGGCGTGGTCAGCTATGAACACATCACAGGACTAATCCCCATGATCCAATCACTTTCTGAAAGCTCCACCTCTGAACCACTGAGTATTTTGGGAGACGTTTTTGATCAACACCATAATGATTCCCAATTTTTAGCAGTAATTACTTGAGCGTCTGCTATAGTTTAGTTAACTTTGACTATTCAAGACTTCAAATTATATTAGAATAAGTCCATGTATATTCTCTATTTTTCACATTGGAACTGTCCAGGGTGTTCCCACCTTCATATGTGATGATAGTTGTAGAGATCTTCAATCATTTTTCTGTTTCATAGTATTTATAAGTATTTCTCTTTGGCCAGTGATTATAGCCATAACATAAAAGCATTATCATTTCAAAAGATGAGCATTTTGTATTAGCAAATCTAAGTCACTTAAAATTTTTTTAACATTTCAAAAAACCTAAACAGAATAAATTTACTTTTCAAAAAAAGTGTAAAATATAGTTTATGTTTGCATAACTTGGCACACAATCCACTGGTTTTTATGTGATTACAAAGGAATCAGATAATATCCCACAATTGAAGCAATCATGTTAAATGCTAAAATCCTAAAAAGCAAGATTTCTCATATGACAAATTATAGGTCACTTTCTTTACCAACCTTCTACTAATAAATGCCTTTAGGTTATTACTACATTTGTATGTCTTGATGAGCAGTCTTATTTAATCACATCTTAATCTTTGTAAATGTCCAAGGTTCATTCCAACTCACTTTGCAGAACTTACTTTTTTTTTCTTTCATTTTTCCTTTGTGTGTGTGTGTGTGTGTGTTTGTTTTGAGACAGGATATGTAGTTCAGGACTACATAGTTCACTATGTAGTTCAGATTGGCATTTAACTCAGTATGTAGCTCAAGCTGGTCTCAAACTCACAGAAATCCTCTTGCCTCCATCTCCTAAATTCTGGGATTATATGCATATACTATCATCCCTGCATCTTGCAGAACTTCCTAAGTAGTCTAGAAGATTATGTAAAACCTTGGATTGCAATAACTTGTTCTGCATGTGTTCCACAAGATAAGCCAACATTTCTAATAATTTTCAACTGATGAAGAAGCAATGTCTTCAGGGAGAACTAGAAAGAAAACTAAGTCCCTGTCTGTGAGCCAGCCATCTCAGGCTAGGGAGAAAAGAACAGTACCCACCGCCATGAGCAGCCAGCTGAATTGGAGGAACTGTATTGTTTGATTGACTTTACAAGCCTAAAGCCAGTGATCTGAGGAACTATTCAGAGGACAACAATATGCAATATAGTAACTATTGTAGATTTCCTACTGTCTTATAACTATTTCATTTCATTTTATTGTTGTTTTATTCCCTTTAAAATTAAATTTTAAAAAAGCATTGTCTTGCAATATGAGTAGTGTGTGATGCCCCCTGCATGGGATTGTGGGAAATTGTCTCCCAGCACCACCTTTTTTTTTCCTGGGTGCAGTGCTAGGCAGGTACTATACCACTGAGCTATATCCCAACCCCTAGATATTAAATTTTTTTAGTGTAAAGATAGTACAGTATTGGATTTCAGGTTCATATAAAATTAGTGTCATCTTGTTTTGATTTTTGTCCAGGTCAGAGCCTAAAATTTTGTGGAATAGGAGTGGTAGAAGAATTCAAGATTTCTCTACAAGTGGAAGAATTTTTCACTAAGATGAAGTTCATGCCTTTATGTGACACATATCTTACTGAAGAAAGGAAAAAGAAACTGCTTTTGTGTTTCTCCTCACTGTGTGAATGTTCATTGTCATAAATGCTGTTTTTTGTTTTAGGTAGCATTTTGTTCACATAAGGAACTGACCTTCCATAGAGAAGCCCTGGAGTCTAAAATTGTCACAATTAATTTTCTGGTGTCTTTTTTTTTTTTTCTTGTTTTGAGGATAAAAACCCTTACTACTTTCTAAAAAAAAAAAACAATAAATAAGTAAAAGTGAAACACAAGCAGGGTGAGTCAGTGCACACCTGAAATCCCAGCTCTCGGGGAGGCAAAGGCAGGATAATCATAAATTCAAACTCACCTTGGGCAGTGTAGTGACTTAGGAAGACCCTGTCTCAACTGTAAAGATCCTGAGTTCAATCCACAGTTTCAGGGGAAAAAAATGGAAGGAAACATATCAGATGCCCACAGTTTAAAGTATGTCAGACTACAGAAAATCTAGCTTTCAGTAATGATTCTTGGCTTATTTTTGCACTTAGCCCTTTTCTTTATCTTCTGCAATGTACTTACTCATAACAAGAAAAGCGTTTTGGTTTTTTTCCTGGAAAATACTTAGAAAAAAAGTGCTTAGGAAGTGGTACTTTGTTTTCCTTGCAAGAATTAAAACAGAATGAATATATATATTTGTTTGAGTTTATAGAGAAGGGTAGTAAACTGAAAATTCACACCAGCCCTTTTCAATTATGATAGATATTTTCAGCATGATTTTATAAAGGGTTTCTTTCCTTGCTTTCGTTTTTATTTTTCTTCAGTACACAAAGTTGAATTCAGGGCCTTGACACTGAGCCACAACCCCAGCCCTTTTTTTATTTTGAGGCAGGGTCTCACTAAGTTTCCCAGGCTGATCTCTAATTTGCAATCTTCCTGCCTTGCCCTCCCCAGAATGCTGGGATTACAGTCCTGTGCCACTGCTGAGACCTCAGGTTTCTGCCCACATATAAAAAGCTTGGAATTTGTACTCCTGCATTCTCATAGCAAACTAAACCAAGCTAAACAAACTGAAAATCTACAAGTCTCCTCACTTCTATCAGAGAAATGAAGTCACAGTGGAAAATGTTGACCTGAAAAACTGGAGAGACACAGAAGCAGGAAGAGGGGCAAGGGGAGGAGAGGGAGAAGGAAGGGGGAGAGAGAAAGAAATTAAGCTTCACCACTAGCGCAGCCTAGCCATTGTCAGCAGGAATACTTGATGCTATAATTGAGGAACTACTGAAATCTGGTGTAGACCAAGTCTTGGGAACTCAACCCTTTCCTTGAGTTTTTTTCTTTTTAAATTTTCTTGAGTTTTCCTCTTGGAATGGCTACTGAATTTTTACTTTGAAGGTCAGGGACCAATCCTCTCTTGCTTTTGAAATACAATTGCCTTTAATAGGTTCATCAATAGACTGGTCATAGCCCAGGAAAGAAAGAGTAGCCTTGAACGTATGTCAATTCAACTTCTAAAACCAAAATACAAACAAAAACAAATGAAAAAGACAAAATACCCAAGATTAGGTGTGAAACAGTTACAAAAAAAAAAAAAAAGAAAAAAACTGTAACCTAACTATAATGGCACTACTGCAGGAGACAATATAGAGGAAAGAAAAAAATATTTCCAAAAGCAATGGCTGAGAATTTTCCAAAATTAATGATAAATACCAAGCACAGATCCAGAATTCTCAGACAAAGCAATGAGGATAAATAGCAAAAAATTTAAACCAAGGCAGAGTATAATTAACAGCTGAAAAAATTAAAGACAGGCTCGCCATTAATAAGGGAGTATGGGAGGAAATGCCTTAATTATTGAGAAGAAAGGACAAGAATTACATCAAACTTCTTTTCGGAAACCATCTAGGCAAGAAGAGAGTGGAGTAAAACTTCTAAAACACTGGAAAAAAGAAATACTAGAAGTCTGTACTCAGTAAAATTATCTTTTAAAAGAGAAAAATGTGTTTCTTCAAAAGAAACTCTGAAAGTCTTTCTTCAGAAGGAAACCTGAAAGACTTTCTGAGACAAAGTATAAGATTTATTGCCAGTAGACCTGCCTTATAAGAAATGGAAAATAATATAGATCAGAAACTTGAAAGTATGTAAAGAAAGAAAACAAATTTAGCTAGTATCAAACATCTTTTTAATCTTGTTCTAACATGTAACAGTTTGTTCAGAAAAAAAAAAACAACAGAAAAATGTTTCCTGGATTCTAGGTTATGGGAAGTTAGAATGAGTGGTGGCAATGTTAAATGGATGGACCGAAGAAGAAAGTGGGGGCTCTAGTATAGATGCTTGCATCCCCAGTGAGGCAGTATAAGATTATTTGAAAGTGGACTTAGATTAGCCATAGATGTATCCTGCAAATGCTAAGGCGACAGCAAAAATTTTTAAAGTAGAATTGCTATGCTACAGAAGACAGAAAATGGAGTGATGAAAAATGTTCAAGTAAAACCAAAGACATCATAGTAGTATGCAATCTTCCCTTCTCTCTAGGGGTACCTGCTATTACCAGTCAGTTGATCACTGGGCAATACAGGCAACCTAACACCCACATTACCCATACCCAGGCAAAAATTCAAGTGTAAGCTTGGACTCCCCCAAAACTTAACTGCCCAGTCTAATGACCGAAAGCCTTACTGATAACATACATCACAGATTATCACAATTTTGTGCATGTGTCATTCATGTTGAAAATGCTAGATAACCATGAGAGATCCCATTTTACCAAAGTATGCAATTTACTGGAGAAGTGAGGTGTTTGCACAGAAACAATTGGAGATGATTAGCTTTATACAGTAGCTTTAAGTGCATCAGGAGGTGACTGCAAAATTATCACAGTAGCATTATATGTACTAAAGTTTATTTTATGCAGTTACGATTTAATACTGTATCTTTATGATTGTTCACAATGTTTACATCATGGATGACCTATAATTATTTATGTGAATAAGTTTTAATAAATTTTAACTTTTTTTTTTTTTGAGGCAGTGTCTTGCCATGTAGTTCAGTTCAGAATGGCCCTGACCTCACCATGTAGCCCAGGCTAGCCTCAAACTTGCAGTAATCCTCCTGCCTCAATCTCGCGAGTGGTGGGATTACAGGTGAGCATCACCAAAACCTACAATTTTAACTTTTAAAAATAGATTTGTATATTTTTTTGGTTCTAACTAATAAGAGAGATCATTTTATATATATATATATATATATATATATATATATATATATATCTTATACATTCATGATACCTAATTTTTTTCTTAAATTATGTATGCAGCCTGCAAAGTTTTCAAATGTCACAAATTTTTTTTAAAAATCCACATATAAATAAATCTGCACAGTCCCTATCCATGATGTTTGAGGGTCAACTGTATTTGCATGTAAGCCTTGAGATATCCAATCAGTATACCGAAACATCTGTACTTCTGTCCTTTCCTGATGTACAAGCAATATAATAGCATACACTTTGTCCTCCTGCTGAATTTATTACATGTAGCAAACATTGTTGAATCTCTCTGTAAGTTCATATGCTACATACTGTATCTTAAACATCTTGTGGTAAAAAAACTACATGCATGATGAAGAATTGTAAAATACAAAATCACAGGAATCTGAAAATTAATGTGGCAGCTTAATGTTTACGAACAAGGATAATTTAAATTTTACTGTAAATTAAACTAGTTTTTCTTTGGCAGATTATGCAAGCACATTTAGCAGTTGAAAAACAAATTTTTACAGAAGGGCAACTTTGATATTATAATCTTCTTTCAGCAAACTACATCATATCAATTTCCTCATATGTTTGTAGAAGTTATTAACCTTACATGAATTACAAATAGAACAAATTTCTTTCTATGAAATTAAAAACTTGTGCTTTTTCTTTCCTTCATCCTTACTATCTTTAGAGTGACCATTCCAATTTTACACATATTATATTATTTTTTAGTGGCAAGGCCACTAAGTCTCTTCATTGAAAATGACTAACAATTGCAGAATCCAGCTGGGACAAGCTTAGAATTATCTGATTTTTATGAAAGTGAAGGGTAAAAGGTATACTGTCAATCTTGGAGTTGATAAATGTAGAAGGAGTTTTAAGAACTCATTTGCTAGGATTTGAGTTTGTTATGGTTATGATACAAATTACTGTTACATTATTATTCTTTAGTTGGGGCCAAAATTTGTTCCTGTGTCATATAGAGAAACATCTTCAAATTCTGCATACAGTCTGATGCACTTCTGCTCAAACGCTGCTAAACAAGAAGCTCTTGCCAGATGGTGACTCTTCTAAAATTGCTGTGCATCTCCATCCAAGTTTGTTTCAGTCCTTTAAAAAACACTTTCTTTTTTGCATGTCATAATATATGCAATCAGGTGATAGATTCAGGTGAGAAGATTGTAAAATAAATCTTAGGACAAAAGTGCCTACTTTTATAAGCTATGTGTATAACACAGTCATTCCCTCCAAAACAACTGTGGTTTCTAGCAGGAAAAAAAACCCTCATACCAAAAACTCCAAAATACTAAAATGCCAATAAGAAAAACATTTAGACAATATTTTCCCCTAGATGTTAATTTCTGCTGCAAGTTGTACTTTTTTATCAGGAGATTTAAAGATAAACATTTTTAAATGAAAAACTATAACAACATAATTAAAGCTTAAACCAAAGAACAATCTCACATTGCTTAATATTTATCTTATTTTGGTTTTCTTCCCATGTGCCCTCAATTCACATTTTCCAATGCGGATAATGTATTCCATTTGATTTTTTGGGTGGATAATACAGAACATTAACTGTTTGGCTTTTATATTGGAAATCTTATAATGTTTCCTTCGGTTAAGTGTGTCAGAACTTGCCCATCAAGAAGCAGAGTCAATCACAAGAAGTTAATTTTATATCTAGGCTTGCAAAGACAGGTTAGTTCCACTCCTATGTAAGTATAAATTACATGGCAGTACCAAGTAAGCCAAAACTTCATGGATCATCTTAATATCAGGGATTATAAAATTAAGTTTGTACTATTTGCCAAGTTTTGGGGTGGGTCTTAGGAATGGACAGTCTATCATTACTTTCCTCAATACTTTCCAAGTTATGACTTCATCTCTGCCCCTGACCTTTGGCTCATCCTTCTTGTTTTGTAAGGGACAAAATAAAGACTGTCCAGTGAGTTGTCAAAAATTTTTGTAATGGTCAAGTACCTGTCTGGACCCTTGATCTGACTATTCCTTACACACACACACACACACACACACACACACACACACACAATATGACCAGTCAGCAGCAATATTACCAGTCAAAATATGACACTTCTGGTCCTTGCTGCATGTAAATTCTCCAAGCCTTATTTCAGATCCTGTTAATAAGCTCTGTGACATCTAGATTCAGGTATAAGAGTTTGCCTTGAAGTGTCACTGATAATAGTACTTAACTGATACTTTCAGAGCAAAAACAAATCCCAGAGCTTGGCTATCCTAGAATGTGCAGGAAAAAATAGAGAAAAAAATATGGTGGGAAAATAGGAGGCTACCCTAAAACACTACCACCTTGGTTAAGTGTAGATACAAGGTGTATGTACATCTCAAGACATTGAAACATATCATAATCACACAAAGTGAAATTTTTTATTGTTTGTATGTTAAATTGATTAGAAGTGACACTAGAAGAAGCCTTACCACCTGTACTAGTCTTCTAATTTCTGTTCCTTTTTTTTTTTTTTTTTTTTTTGGTGGCCCTACCAAGCTGCATTTTCGCCCTTAATTTTTATCTTGGTTCTGACTATGACCTATTGACTCCTAATCTCAGCTCTAGTTTCCAGACCTTTACATACCTGCTACCATTACAACCTGAAGCACACGTGTTGTTGAATGTCAGTAACCAAAAATAGGAAGAAGGAGGAGGAGGAGGAGGAGAAGAAGAGAATGAAGAGGAAGAGGGGGGAAGGGGGAAGAGAGGGGAGTAGGAAGAGGAGGAGGAAAGAAGAAGGAGAAGAAAAAGAAGGAGGAGGAGGAAGAGAGAATTTGGGAGAATAAAGTAGCTGAATGAATTTCACTGCTCCAAAATGTGGAGGGAAAATGAAACAGTCAGGCACAGATGTTTGAAGCTTGCTCCTTGCTTCTCCCTGCTCAACTGAGGGCTGCTCCATGTTTAGGGAATAAATACCACTGAGATTATTATCAAAACACATGTGTTATTTAGCAAAGGGCAGACAGCTGAGACATACAGATGATTCTCTTATGATGTGTTGGCATTCATAGATAACAGACTTTTAAATAGCTCAAGAACTTGGAAACTGCCTTAGAAAACCTGAAGTTTGAATATTGTTCAAGACGGAGAATAAATATTCCAATAGAGCCTTCCAACCAAAGAAAGAATATTCATTGTGGGTCTTATATGCTCCCGAGAATAGGTTGGTTTTAACTCACATATTGTAGTACTTTTAGGTCTAGTATTGCAATAGAATGTACGCTCTGTGCAGTGTTTTGCCTGCCTAGTTGAAAGCTATATTCTCAGTGTCCCTAGTAATGCTTAACACAGAAAAGGAGCTCAAGAAATACCATTTTGCTGCTGTTTTAAAAACTGGGCCCCATAAGCACTGCTGTGTGGAAGCTCTGGAAGTGAGGAATGGTGTGAATAAATATCACATAGCTCACTTGGAAGCCCCACAGATAAGTAGGTTGAACAATTATATGGACTTAGTCTCTTAAAAGGGAGAAGTAATGTCCTTGACAATGCTCTTCTGTGATGTGCTGGAGTGATAGCTGTATATTGATTAAGATTCAGGGCCCCTGATCTGTTCTACCAGCCACAGTGCAGATGAACCTTCCTCCTTGCACTCAGTTTCCTCATCTGAAACATAAAGGATTTGAACTTCTTCATCTGTAAGTCCTTTATGACAAAACTCTACAATCACTTATCTCATACAGCCCATAAGGGAATAAGATTTACAAACACACAATAAATGACATAATTAAATAAGTAGATGTTAGAGTTAACTAATAATCAATTTTATTTTTAAAAAATGAAAGAATCCCTCAAGGTGAACAGAACCTTTGATAGTGTCAAAGCACTTTCACATCTATCACTATATTTCATTTCAAAGCCACCTTGTAACTACTTAATATACTTCACCAAGAAATTTTCAACAACCTCAGATTACATGGAAAATTAGTGGGATATGTAAGACTAGGATCTAGATCTCCAAAATATAAGTTTTAGTTTTTTCCTCTTCTAGATCTACATTCTAAAAAAATTTTTCCAGTAAAAAATCTTTTACAATTACTATGAGAATATAATAATGCATCCTAGCATGACCAAAACTGAGACTCTAATGTAGCCATGGACAGATACAGAACACTTTTTACCTCAGTTTATTTACATATTTTTCATTTGATTTGATTTGATTTATGTAGATGCTGATAAACTTTCTCAAGAAACATTTGGAATCAATTATTTTGGGGATCTCAAGCAACTGTAGATTATTAAGAACCCAGTGGGACAAGTGATAATACAATAATAACTGAATATCAACAGCAGCTTCTTATTACAGGGAAAAAGTCTGAGGTGAACTGGATCCTGCCATAGACACTAAGGGTTAGAGAGTAGTTCCATTGTTTGACTTTTTAAAAATGCATCCAAGTTTAAGAAATGTTACTGTGGGACCCTCCAACACAGTATAATACAAAGGACCGACAGCGAGTTCCCTTGTCCCTGTGTGGTCGCTGCTGCTCAACCATCCCATGTGGTCCATGTTGCATGGGTTAAGAGCAGCGGTTGTCAAGGATTTGTACCTGGTTCAGAGCATCAGTGACCAGTGACTGGGTGGCACTCAATGAGCAGAGCCACAGCACCACTGAGGCCAGATGCAGTTAGCAAGTGAATGACCAGATCAATGAATTATTGCCCATGAGTTATACCTGTGGGATTCTCAGAAATACCATGGGGAGTTGGAATTTCTGTCTAAAGGAGTGAAAGCTTCTACTCATGAAGCCTCATGCTGACTACAAGACAATGCGCATTGTTTTCTAGATTTTAGTTTTTATGAAGCCATGCTGCTCCAAGTGCTTTCAGATTGGAAGTCTGATTTAAACCATCTGAATAATTCATAAGCCCATTTATGGTGAGTGATCCATTGATTTCAGCTAACTCCTGGATACTAAAGAATCATTTTCCTTTTAATTGCTCTCAAGTATTTCCAGTGAAGTCTGCTAATTTGTATTTTTATCATCATTAATTCGATTGAAGTTGAAGTGGCACTTCATCAAGTTTATGAAAAATGCAAACCATAAATTGTATTTTGTGTTCACTAATCTCCATTAACCTACTTTCTAAAAACTGAATTATACCAATGATGCTTTACAAATCTTGTCGACAGTTTCCTTCAGAAAACCACTTGACTTCTATATGTAGAAGAAGCATCATATACTGTTCCTTATCAACATTAAATTTTCTAAAAAGGATGTAACTTTATTCATAGTTTTAATTAGCACATTATAAACTGATAAAAGCTGAGGTAATATTTTTTGCAACTAGGTATTGTTGATGCACAAGGTAGTTTATCCCTAAGAACTGTAGGACGTACTTCCTAGGTGAGCAGAAACTGTGTCTTCCAACCATAGAATTTGTTCCATTGGAGGCATTGAATTATCTAGTTGTACTTATGTTTCATCAAATCAAAATTTTACAACAAAAATAGTTGTTATCATATGGTTAGCACTTAAGTAACTTACAAATATCCTTTCAACTCACAGTTATCACTGAGCTAGCAAACAATTATGATTAGAAAGGTTTTGTTGAATCAGTGCCTGTTGAATCAATCTGAACGGAAATATCTTCACTTTTAATGAGCCAATTAATTGCTTTTCAATGTTATTCGACAACTCATGGACATCTTAGGATCGAGCCATTGCTCAATGGTAGCTCTTACAATAGTGGATTCTGATTTATCACATTGAAATTGCTGACGAAATTCAAACGACAGTTTCAGTAAGCGTATGAGTGTGACCATGTTTTGCAATGATTTCTGAAATTTTGTCAGACTCAACTAGTCCATCATCATTTATTGCATTCCCCCCTGCAATACTGGTAATTGAACTCAGGGCCTTCACACTGAGATACATCTCCAACCCCTATATATATATATATATATATATATATATATATATATATATATATATTTTTTTTTTTTTACTTTTGAGCCGGGACCTTGCAAAATTTCCAGGGCTGGACTTGGACTTGCAATCCTCCTTCCTCAGTCTCTCAGAGGACTCAAATTACAGCATGTGCACCACCATGCCCAGCTTGTTTCTTCTTAACTAATAGCTGTGTTAAACTGCCTAAAATTCTGTTATAAATTTTTGAGAAAAAGTTTTTATGATTCCTACTTTATGAGAATATTTCTATTTCAAAAAGAATCAAAAATTCCTAATAATTTAATAGCCTCAGTTAAAAAAGAACTATACAAAACATGGACTATCTTGAATGGGACTTTAACAAAAATATAGGCTGATATTTAGTAAGATATTTTCAGTAGTTTTTTCTGTACTTGTTATAATGATGAGTTAGATAACTTCTGTAGAATTAAGTAATATTGTAAAAACTATTTTTACTTAATCCCCCAAATCCAAAGGCACAGAGAGTTAAACACAGACAACACCTGCGAAGTAGCCAGTGGTAGCCAATGGGCACAAGAAGTCTACCTCTTATCATACGACTGAAATTTCAGTCGTCTATGTTCCATAGGTTTGCAGCACTGATATTACTCACCTTTTGCATATTTTCTATGAAGTCAGTGCCAGTATTACTCGTGCAATGCCCAACCCATTGTGAACTTGCCCATCATGAACTGGCTTCTTTCAGACTCACCTAGGGACCCACTCACAGCAAAGCAGTGGTGACCCCTGACACACAGCTCTGTGGTCCAGTTATTCTGGTTCTATGACATATTGCATCACCCAGACCAAAGAAGACTGACAGAATGGTGGGACAGACTCAAAAGATGCAGCTAAAGCATCATCTTGGAGACGATACCCTGCGAGGTTTATGATATCTGCCAAGAAAACATTGTGTGGTCTTCTACACTCTTTTTAAATTTTCCAAGTGCTAGGGTCCTCAGAGCTTCACACATGTTAGATAAGTACTCTACCATTGAACTACATCCCCAACCACTTCTGTATTCCTATAAAATACAAGGGCTTGAGAAGCGTAGAATGGAAATGTCCTTTTGTAGCATCACTCCCAGTGATCCATTTAAGAAATGTGCACTTTCCATCCCTGCTTTGAATTCTTGGGGCTGGAGGCTGGCTCTGTTATCCAACCGTGTAATAAAGGATGACTGCATTTTAAACTTCAGCTACCACCCAGTTGTTTTGAACCCCATTCACCAAGAGACTAAGAAAGAAAAGGAATCACTATCCTGGTAAGAGTAATTGTCCCTCATCAACAGAAAGGGGTAGGGCTACTGCTTCGTAGTGGGGACAGGGAGGGAGAATGTGGAGGGCACCCAGGTGATCCACACGGGCTTCTTTGGGTATTTTCACTCACTCTGTTCCAAGATGCCAGCTATAGCCACCACACAAGGAGGATAATGAGGGTTGGTTATAACCCTAAAATCAATGGTGACAGCAGAGGCTGTGCTTCATTCCAGTAACCTTTCTAAATTGCCATGATGTGTTCCAGCCAAACTCCTGGAAAAGCTGCTCCTAGACAGGGCAAACCTGTGAGAAACAAGTGGGCCCGCATGCAGTGACAACTACTGGATCCCATCGCATACTGCCCAGCCTTGTTCAGGGTTGGCACAGCAACCCTACCTGCTGAGACTATCAACTGACAGCTTTATGTCATTGTCTTCTTCTGGACACTGCTCTCAGCCACAGGGAATGGTCATACCAAATTCTATACCCTCTCCTCTGCAGTGCCCTGAAACCAGCACCTAACTGATGTATAGGGAAGGTGGCACATTTCGATTCAAATTGATAGCATGGCGTGGTCATCCTAGCTCCAGGTCCCTGCTGGATTAACCAAGGTCTCCAATGCAGATTCATTGTGTCCTAGCTTCTCCCTCTGCCCTATACTGTCTTCCTCTCTGTTTGGAAGCGTATCTCTTTAGATCTCTCCCCAACACATCTGTGTGTAACTTTAGGTCTCGGAATGTTTTCAGGAAAGTCAGTTCTAGACACTGTCCTAGGATATAGTAAAAAAATTTCCAGAAGTAGCAAACTGGTGGTCAAAATTATACATTTTGATCATCCACAATATTATTGTTGACTCAAGGGAAACAATATTGTTTATTGACTCATTCATGTTTTAGATGTGGTTAACCTGAACTAGTGTAACAAATATTTATAAAACACTAGCAAAACTTTGCAGAAAAGAACCAGTGTTTACTACTAAGTAGCAAGTTGATTGATTTTTAAGGAAAAATAGGGTGAGAAGGCAGTGACAGAAGAGTAGAGATGATTTATTATCCTTCTTATTTATTTCATATTATATTGTTTTTAAAATTAAAAAATTAATTTAAAAATATTAAAAAAATAAAGACACTGGTTATTTATGTCTGAAAGAAAACAAAACAGTTCCTGATTAAACCTCATAAAGTGATTCTGCCTGTACTTGTAGTAGTCTTAAGACAATGTTATCATTAAGTACTTTTGTTATTTTTCTTTACTTTTTAATAAATATTTGTATTGCATGTTATTTTACAAAATATTGAGTTTCAATGTGGTATTTTCATACATCATTTAACATATTTGATCATATTCTTCCCTCATTATGCTTCTTTTTACTTCCCTCTACCTTATTACTTTGCTGTTGTTTAACAGGAGTCTCCTTTCTACTTTTGTGTCATCTTTTTATTTTATTTTTTTAAAATTCTACACATTAAAAAAATGACACTTGTCTTTCTGACTCTAGCTTATTTTGCTTTTGCTTAACATGATGAGCTCCACTTCTGTTAATTTTCCTGCTAATGACAAAAATTTGTTCTTTAGGCTAAATAATACTCCGTTGTTATATACACCACATTTTATTTATCTATTCATCCATGGATGGACACCTAGGCTGTTCCATATCTTAGTTATTGTGAATTGTGTTACAATAAACATGCGTATGTACATAATCACCATAGTATGCTGACTTTATTTGCTCAGAGTATATATGGAAGAGTGGTATAGTTGAGTTGCATGGTAGATCTCTTTCCAGTTTGAGAAATTTCCATACTGATTTTCATAGTGTACATTTCCACCAGAGGTGTAGACCTCCCAGTGTAGAAATCTCCCTCCCCAGAGGAGCTGTGCTGATTCAAGACATTCTTTGACTACTTTTAAAGAAAACATTCTCAAAAACGATTCTCTGAAGCCAGAATTTCCAGCTCATTGTATAGGTGCACATAGACCCCTCTCATGTATTGATAATAAGACTTGAAGCCCATCTGCTTATGGTCCAGGTGCTTGGTTCACAAATGAACATCAAGAGGCATGGGGAGGCAGGACACAACACAAAATATGTGTTTGGTCTCTGCTCTGGTTCCTGGCACAGAGCTCACTTGTAATTTCCTGAGCGATTAAGGTACTTGCTGCATTTTTTGTTCTAATATTTGATCTTTGGCCCCAGTTTGGTAATTGCTGCATCTTTTGTTCTAATATTTGATCTTTGGCCCCAGTTTCTGATACAGAGCTACTAATCTTTTGGAATTTCCTGGATGACTGGAACATCTTTTGTTCTAAAAAAAAATAATTCTTGGCAAGTTCCACAATGGGATTTGGTTACCAGAAATATTACGCTACGATTAGAGACTTAGAACATTCAGCCCAACCTCTGCCCTTTCCCCTGGGAGTGGGAAAGGACCTGGAGATTGAGTCAATAATGGATCATCCCTAGGTTGTGGAGCCTCTGTAAAATTTCATAACTACGGAGAACACAGAGCTTCCTGATTGGGAAGCATGTCTGTGTCCTGGGAGAGTGGCACCCCTGCCACGCACACACACCATGGGGAAATTTCAGATCTTGCCTTATGCACTTTTGCCTGGATGTTCAAATGTAGTCACTAAAGTAGCCTTTATAATAAACAGACAACAGTAAATATTTTCCTGGGACCCGTGAATCTAGCAAATTATTGAACCTGAAGAGGGAATGCTAGAAACTCCAGTATAAAGCCAGTCAGACAGAAGCTGTGGGAACCTGCAGACCCCTGTGATTGAATGGGGAGGCAATCTTGTAAGACTGAACACTTTACCTGTGGGATCTGATGCTACTTCCAGGTAGATAGTGTCAGAATTGGATTAAATTATAGGACAGTAAATTGTCCAAAAATTAGATGGTGTAGGAAACCCTACACATTTTTGGTCACAGAAGTGTCTGGCATTGAATGTGAGTGTAGAGAGGAAAAGCAGCTGGGTTTTCCTACATGTCTGGAGTTAGAAATGCAATGTTGAGAGTATAGTAGGAGAAACTCATTTGTTTTATTCCCTGGTATACAGGAGGTTATCTGCCTATACTAAAACTACATAAACTTTGTCAGCCAGTAGTTTCCACAATCCGCACTTCCTCTCTTCCTCCCACATTTCTCCAAGCAGATTATACTGTAATTATGATTGATATTTGTAAAAACACAGACAGTTCCTGAGTTACAATAGCTCAACTCACAAGTTTTGACTTTCCAGTGGTGTAAAAGTGCATGCATTCAGCAGGAACCATACGTACTTTGCATTTTGATCTTTCGCAGGCTAGAGATAGGCACTATAACCCTCTCTCATGACGCTGAGCAGCAGCAGCAAGTCACGCCTCCCAGTCAGCCGCAGGATCGTGGACAACAACCAACATTATCCAGTGTATGGTGGTGCTAAGCGTGATATTTGGCAGGTTAGGTGTATCTAATGCATTTACAACATAAGATATTTTCAGTTTACAGTGTGTTTATCAGGACATGGTTTCATCACAAATTGAGGAACCTCTTAAATCCTTAGCCAATGAAAGTGTAAAAAGAAAATTAAATTATGTCGTGTAATTTATCACAGTATCATATTTTACCCTAGAGTTCTCACACATTTGCAGTATATTTAGAAATACTTGAAACCAGTAAGTTCCATCTTCTCAAATTACTGTTCAGGCTGTCCGTTCCCTACCTCTCCCACTAACTGTCCTGGTCAATGTTTCACAAAAAACTTACAGACATTTGGATAAGAATAGACTTGAATTCCTGCATACTCTTTGACAAATTTACCTGCCTCTGCTTCCATTCTTATCACTTTCTCTCCCCTGCTTGTGTTTGGATTTTATTACTTTCCCTTTCTTCAGGGATCTGGGGCTGTTACTTTGCTTTCTCGCTTGTATCATGGAGCTTCAGCCTGATTCTTTCCTGCTTAGTGTCCAGATAGGCACTGGTGACTCCTATGTTAAACACTGACCTTTGGTGGTGCAGAATCCTCCACTGGTCATTTGCTACTACTGCTCTTTCCTCACAGCCAAGAGTTTTCTAAGAGTAATCTGTTCTCATTACCTCTGCTTTCCCATGTGCTGACCACTGCTTATCTCCATTGTCTTCATTACCACTACTTTAAGAAACTACCTTTACTTAGCTTTTAAAATGCTCCACCCAACAGATACTTAGAGTTTTTCTCTCACTCTCCCACTTTGCAAAATTAGACATTGTTAATTTCATCCTCCTCAAAAAGTCTCCCTTAATTTCTAGGATGCCATCTTTGGTTGGTTTTCCATCTGCTTCTTGAGTTCCTTCTTTTGTATTTTCTCACTAGTTTGAGTTAGAGTTTTGTCTTTAGTGTCTTCTCACTTTTTTCCCCTGGACATTTGTTATGAAAAAGTTTAAGTCAAGAAAAGTTGGAAGATTTGTGCAGTGAGCATCCATGCATTTGCTTCTTTAATTTTACCTTCTTATTCTGTAGCCATTCCTCTCACTTACATCCAGTTTAGATCATTTCTGAATTCAGACCTATCTAGTCCCAATGGGCTTTTCTAACTTGAAATCCCAGAGAAATCTCAACCCACCGTGGTGAAGTTAAATTTAGCATTCTAAATTCACCTTTTATTTTTCTCTACCTTATAAATCTGTCACCAAGTCAGGTCAATGTTATTTCTTTCTATTGCTTGTTTTGTTTTTTTTTGTTTTTTTTTTTTGCAAAAACTAGAGTTGAACCCAGTAGTATTTTGCCACTAAGATATATTGTGAGACTTTTTCTTAAATTTTTACTTTGATATAGGATCTCACTAAGTTGCTCAAACTGTCTTGAATTGGCAATCTTCCTGCTTCTACCTGAGATTACAGATATATGCCACCACACCTGGCTTCAGTTCTTCTTACTATCTCTTCACTCAGTCCAAATTCAGGTCCTGAGCATTTCTTGTCTGAGCTGCATTTCATGCAACCAGATATGCTTACCTCCTGTTCCTTTACCACACAGCTCCTGGGGCACCATTTGTAAATTCAGCTGTGACCATTCCAATTCCTTGTGTAATATCTTTCAGGAATTCTAGTCGAAGATTTTAACTGCTTAGTACAGCAGTTAAAATTTCTGCTTGTTAGTCTCATCTCTATCTTGCTTGCCTCTTAAACTTCATGAGCCAGGCTCCTTTAATGGGACTTAAAGCTCCTGGAAAATACCTTTGAGTTTGCACCATGTTAATGTTTCTTGCTGAATGTTTTTCCTGACTTTTCCACCAATTTTCCTCTTAGCTTCCAATAATTTTTCTAAGTTGTCCTTCAAAATACAATTTAGGTACTACTTCCTTAGAGAAGTCATCCCTAGCCTTCTGTTCCTATGTTCCACTACCCCTAAGTCCAGGCAAACCATCCCTCATAGGACAT
Source organism: Hydrochoerus hydrochaeris (assembly GCA_004027455.1). Lineage (NCBI taxonomy): Eukaryota > Metazoa > Chordata > Mammalia > Rodentia > Hydrochaeridae > Hydrochoerus > Hydrochoerus hydrochaeris. The sequence continues at coordinate 27,069 of PVLA01002789.1, read as the reverse complement.
CTTCCCAAAACACCTCATGCTTGTTCTTTAATTAATTAATTAATTAAAATTTTGAAAGCTACAGCACTGAGTTAAGAGATGGTAATACAACAATGAAAAAAAACAGAGCTCCTGCTATCAAGAAATCTATATATACTATGTTGAAAGTTAGACAGTAAAAGGAATAATTATAATAAAATGCAGTTGACTCATGAAAGAAGTATGCAGAAGGCACTCTGGGGTCACTAAGAAAAGGCACAAGTCCAGTCTTGAAGAATAAGGGATGGCTGCTTGGAGGAAGATTTGTCTAAGCTATAAAAGGAAGAATAAGATAAAGCTGGAAACGGAATAGGTGAGGGAGAGACTGCCTGGGGAAGAGGAAGGAGGAAATGATTGTGATTCAGGCTGCTGGGTGGTGAGACCTTGGGTCATTCAGGGCAGGGAACATCCACAGTGATTGCCCTAGTACCTGGCACAGGATAGGCATTCAATGAATATTGATTATGAAGAAATAAATAAATGGGCAAATGACCAAGGCTGAAGAAGAAGGGGTCCAATTAGAAGGGCTTCATAAGAAAAGGAGTCTGAATTTCATCTTGAGGACTCTGTATTTCATGGGAGAAACAGGAAGCAAGAGGTAGACATGATCAGATTTGTACTTCATAAAGATCATGCTGGGTAAAATGAATGGGAAGAGGAGTAAGAGTTAGGTGGTGTCAGAAATGGAGATGGCCCAAAAGAGGGCATGGATGGCAGAAAGCACACTGTGTTGGGAGATGAAGGAGGCAGGGGTCAAAGGACTTGGTAATTAGCTGTCAGAATGATAGCAGAAGGGATTTCAGAATGATAGCCACACTTCTGACCTGCACAGTTGTTGGCAGCCATGAAGGCAGATGAAGTGGTTCCTGGTGACAAGCTGGTGGTGAGGGACATGAGAGGCACAGTGTGGAACGTTTGGTGTGCACTTGTGGTTACAGTCCTTACAGATCCATTTTCCTGCTGTGTGTGTCACCGGAAGCTGACTTTCTAGTCTTGGATTGGGCAATGTGAGGCCCTGGCATGGGATCAGAGGATGAGAGGAGGGAAAATTCAGACCTCACTCCTTCGCTTTTCTCCCTCAGGCAGCATCTGTAGCAGCAGCTGTCTCTCCTCTGCGGCCCCAGCTCCCTTGAGACAGGCAGGCTTCAGCCTCCTCCAGCAATCTTGTGCTCTAGTGATGCAACTGTGTTCCTCGATCCCTGCATTGGTGGTAGCTTCCTGTTGAAGGACCAGGGTTTCTATCACAGGACTTTCTTCCCCAGAGAGGAACTGGGGATATAATTTACAATACTACTGATCTCAATCAATCCAAGGAGTGCCCAGTCCAAATCACTGAACTGTCATTAACATATTTGATTACCTTTGAAGCTGTCACAGCCAAAGCAATGGGCAACAATGAAGTTGTTACCCTACTTGTTAAGTCATCTTTGACATAGATAAGAATAATTTTAAAAAATCATTCCTGCTGTGTATATAACTGTGTACATGAAGGACACTGCCAAGGAAATGGAGGCAGCAGTTTGTTTACTTGGGTTAAACATTGTCCTGGCTCCCTAATCTTAGATACACAAAGAATTTTCCTGGTAGTAATCTGTGGAGTCAGCCTCAGCCAGGGCCATATTACCAACTCCGAGCTGTTGGCTGAGTCAACTGGGCACTATAAACAGGGCATTGTGAAAAACAGATCTCAGCCTTGGCCCAGAAGAGAGTCAGGTTTGACCTTAAAAGTGATGGATGTTGTGCCATGCTTCTGTCAGTGGGGAAAGGAGCCACGTCTAGATCCGGGGATGTGTGTACCTTGGATGCTGTGAAATCTGCAGTGGGGAGGAAAACAAGGAGGCCAGCAACAGCATGTCTGTCTTTTGTCTTCCGACTAAGAATCCATCAGATGAATTTCCTTCAGCTTCCTGCACCAAAATATGGAAGCAGCTGGGCTGTAACTCAGTGATAGCAGCTTGCCTGGCATGAATGAGCAAGGCCCTGGGTTCAATCCTCAACTCTATGAGGAGAAAAAGGAGAGGGCAATAATGAGAACACAGGGACAGTGGACCCTTGTAACTTTCTTTGGGTGACAAATCTTATAATTTAGAAATATTTCAGTTTCACAACACATACATGCATAGATTTGTCATCAAGCCAATGCAGATAAGAAAAACATAAACACAAATTAAAATAATTGCTAATCCTGTCATGTAAAGATAATGCCTTGTAATAATTTGGAATAAACCTTTCTAAAATAATCACAATGCAAGTTTGAGCACTTGCAAGTGTCTTTCTATTAAACATACTGCTTGCTAAGTGCTTTTTCCAGGTAAAGATATGTCACACAGCCTTCCATGGCAATAAACAGATGTATGGTCACGTAGATTTCAGTTTGTGAATTCACCTTAAGTTATTTAACCAAACTCCCACTGAGAAACATTTGGATCAGCTATTTTTATTATTGCATGTGTGTGATAAAGCATTAACAACAGACTTTTAAGGCAAATCTTTGAACACTTGTAAGAAGATGTTTTGGGGCAGATCATAGGAAAAACAAACTACTGATAGGAAAGAGCTTAAGGAAAATATTTAAAGGATCAATATTTTCTAGGTACATAAAGTACATCAGTTAATGGAGATTGAGGAGGGATAGTGCTTCGTGGGAGAAATGAAAGGCACTGAGAGAGACAGAAAGTCAGACAGCAGGTTTAGAGACTGACAAAGGCAGAAAAGATATGAGACTAGAGCAAATAAAAATAATCAAATAACCAAAGCCACTCTAAATGATCTTAATAACTACTTTTGTGATAATTGCTACAAAGGACAATAGCATATTCTACCATTAAATGCATCAAAAAGGGATTCTTTTGTGAAATAAGTTCCCCAAAACCTGAGAAAGGGTTTTTTTGGGTGGTCAGGGTGGATGAGAAGTAAATTTAACACTCTGAAACTATATAAATATGAAACTTCGTGGTATTTTACTTGGTGCACCCATTTGCATATCATGATTTGAACATTGTCATTTCAAAAAGCTTAGAAAAATTTTAACTCTGATACTTTTGGGGGGATTGAAACAGGGTCTTGATATATATTCTAGGCTGGCCTTGAACTCACTATGTAGTCCAGGAACCAGACTGGCCTCGAATTTACAGTGATCTTCCTATCTCAACCTCTCAAGTGCTGGGATTATAGGCATGCGCACCACCCTCAGCTTCTGATAATTTTAACTACATATTCTCTTATGGCGATTGCACAGGGTTGAACTATTTGGCATGCTTGCCTTTTTTCATAGCCTCAGATCAAATGAAAGAGGAAGGAGTTAGCTTCCCTTTACCTTTCTATTCTGCCTGCTTCCTATTTCAGAAAAGTTAAGTTTCAACACCCACTTTCTCTTGCATATCATTCTTCCCTACATTTGGGGGTTGGGTGGGGTGTGCAATTCTGAGGGCTAGAGGATGGCCTCTGTTACAAAATTTTCTATGCAGGTTTCCTACATGCACGAGTGAGGAGCAAACAATTACCTGTGCAATGAATACAACTTATACACATGTTATAATCCAGGTCAAAAGCCATCAACACACCAAGAGAAGAACAATCCTGACTCAACTCAGGAGATACTGTGAGGTGAATGTAAAATTGCTGATGTGAAAGTGTTTGGTCAGCTCTAAAGTTGTTTAAATTCAAGATCTTAATCACTAGTACTTACACTCTGGCACTTGTAGGGACCATTCTAAGAAATGTCTCGGAGGTGGGCTGGCGGAGGGGTATGAGTCTTCCTTTTCTTTTGTTCTCTCCTAATATGCTGTTTTGCACTGACAGAAAAATTAAGAAAATGCCTTTCCTCTGATAATCTACAAGAAGTGTTCAGATTTTCCTTCTTTTAGCTGAAAACAAACCAAACAAAAACAAAAAGCCAGAAAATCAAAACCTACCCAGGACTGGTTCATATCACCCTCACCTGGTGTGGAACTTTGTCCTGTGTTACTGACACACACAGCACAGAAACAGGAGGGTGTCCCTGCTTCTCTGTGCTCCTAAGGGCACTTTAATTAAAGCACTACTGTTACATGCCTAACAAGTTTGGCATGCTTCTGCAAGGTGAGTCATAACACCTTCTACCCTAGAAGCACAGAGCTTTTCCAGTCACCATGTGACCTGTGAGAGGGGTTGGAAAATTACACTGGTTTACCAGAACTGCATGTTCCAGACAGTCCATTATGCAGCAGAGCAAGAAAGGCACAGGTCACCAGGGTCCACTTCATGTCTTGGCTCTAGCATGTCACAGCATATCTAACTGAGTATGTGCCAACTACCCCTGTAAAGGGTGCTGGGGCAAACATCCTCCAACAGTCCAATTCATGCCTTCCACTCAGACAGGACAATTATTCCGTTCAAATTCATGGCCTTTTCTCCTTGTACTGATGCCCTGGCTATTGATGCTTTGTGCATCAATGACCCAAAATAAGTGAAAAAATCTCCACCCTTCACCATTACTAACTCTTCCTCTCTGTGTTTTTGGTCTAATATCTACATGTAATTTAGAACTTTCCAAGCATTTTGTCCTTTCTGAAGCCATAAGCACTCTGTGTAATTTGCCTTCTTTGTCATTCTGAAATCTTCAATGCGTATGTTCAGACATCCTGTTTTGTTTAGAACGGGCAGTGCCAAATTTTACTGTAATAAATGTACTTCTTTATTCTTCTGAGAAAAGAGAACAAAAAAAAAAAAAAAAAAAAAAAAAAAAAAAAACCAACACCCAAAATACTTTTAAGCTATGCTAGTGTCTGTTCCAGAGGATGTTGCTGAAATAGTTTAACACAGTTACAGGGAATTCCACAATCCTTTCTTGTCTTTTAATTATATGTATTTATAACACTGCTACAGGAAGGACATTTTAGAGCCTGATTAATGCATCCTCACTCACTTTGAAAGGTTTAAAACTGGACAATTCCAACAGTGGGAGAGTTTAAGAAAATCTATAACAAGCTATATGGTCAACTATATTTAATGGCTCAGATTTGCGTTTCAGAGATGTTATACAGTCAAATTTTAAAAATAACATCAGCGAGTGCCCTGGAAATTCTGGTAAATACAGTTATTGTTGATTTTGTGTGAGACTTCATAATGTTCATAATACTGGAATTGCTTGAGTATCTTTAAGTTTAGCTTTAATGTGGAAAGCGTCTAGTTTTCAAAAATATTTTTTCTTTTTCCTTTCAGAGCTTTTGTATGTAGCTCAAAAATCACTAATATGTGTTCCCTTGGGCTTTAGGTACTCTCTGCCCCAGAATCTATGCTTGTATTGCTACCCTTTTGAAGAGCAAATTTCATGAATGTTTTTCCATTTCCTCTGCACAGATTCACTCCTCTATACAGCCCATGAGATTTTGCCTCCTTTTAGCCTCTTCTGCTTGATTTTTCTTAAACAAATAGCCTAATAGCTTATTCTGTGACAAGTGTCGGCCTCAGAGAACAGCCACTGAGGGAGACAGCACATGAAATTCAATTGCACATTGGTTTCTGACCCCTTCAAAAATATAATTCTTGAGAATTCCACATGGGCTTTCAAATGCACATTGGTTCAGGTTCAACTTTTTTTTTTTTTGAGATTGTTACTAGGAAATTATTTGAGCAATGAGTTTAGTCATCACCATATCCTGATACCCCACCAAAAAGATAAATTACTTCCTGTAAGTTATGGCATTTCACCTCACCCATGGCAGTTCATTCTATTACCCAGTTGATTGTAAAGATACATAGTTGAAAGGAGTCCAATTTTAAATCTCCTTACAATTATTCACCCAAAAACAAAGACACATAGTTTTTAAAAATAAATAAGTTCAGCCTTTTTTCTTCTTAAATGTGTTGATTACTAAAGCTTTCTGAACCATCTTGATCTTAAAAGGAACCAGAAAGCCATCGAACCCAGCCTCACACAGCTGAACAAACTAGTACTCTGCTAATCGTCAGCAGCTGGGGCCAAGGCTTCTTCCTATGGTTTTGCCTTCTTAAGACTCTGCCTCCCGCAGTTGAATGCATATGCTTCAGGATAATGAATCAATGACTTAGTACTACCTCAAAGATACCAATTTTGTCAGGATAAACTCAGTGGGTACCAGGGATTGAACTCACGACCTTGCGCTTAGCAAGCAAGCACTTGAACCACTGAGATAAATCCCTGGCCCATGAAAAATATTTTAACTTGGGTATTGTTCTCAGATCACATAACACATAAGCAGAAAATGACATGCAAGTTGTTCTGAAACAGTAAAAATGGGGCCCAATAAATCATTTCTAAAAGTTCCATATACTGGAGGTAGTTCTTCATTCACCTTTCTAGAAATGTAGCCTAGAAATGGAGCTTTCCCAATTTCTGTCAAATAGCTGTGCATTGATTTCAGCTAAGGAATAACCTAATATTAAGTTCATGTCATGATGACCCAGACAGAAGGCATATTTTAGGAATGGAAACAGCAAGTCATTTAATATATAGCATTTTTTTCTTCCTCTAATCCAACAAGTTGGGCATGCTAATGGCTGTATCACAACTGCGTGAGCTCCTTAACTCATGTGATTTTTTTCTCACCTGCAGGAGTGCTTTCATGGATTTCTCATGTCCAAATCTCCAGTGTCTTTCAAGGTGAATAGCTATGGGGGTCATTGGCAGTGCTGAGACTATAATCCAGCTCTTTCTGGTACATAACTGAGGAGTTTCATTTTTCTGTGTCTGGATGTAGAATTTTCTGTAACCTTGTAAGTATCGTCCAAGGCTTTCAAAAATCACACAAGTAGTTTGAGTAGCTAACCTCTCTTCTAATTACTATTTGTTTGTTAATTTTAGTTTATTTTATTGTCTAAAAAGAAAATGAGTTTATTAATTTATGGAGCAAAACCATGGTTGGAACATGGAAAGAATTTGGTGAAACAGAACTTGCTGAGATTCTGAAAGTGGCAAGGCAGTATAAGTCTCTGCTGGAGAACACTGGACTTCAGAATCCGATAGACTTGAGAGCACTCCAGGGCCCACAGTGCACTTTCTAAGAGTTCTTGTGTGACTTATCTAATCTCACTAAGACCGTGAACCACATATTTTGATAATAGCCATAGAATGGCACTTTAAATGTTCTTTATCTCATTTTATGTTATTTATTTTTTGTTAGTTCATGTTTACAGTATCCAATGATTACCTTTAGCATAGGGAGTTGGTAATATGTATCTTATTATTTTTTTCCTCTTCCTCTCCCATCTGTCCCTGCTCCCTCCAACTCTTAGTCTTTTTTCAATTCTTTTTCCATCCCTTTTCTCCCCTCCTTCCCCTGCCGGCTATCTTTTGTTCCCCTTCTTGTTTAAAAAAGACTGCTTCTTATTATCTATTATTTTATTTTGATCTTTATTTATATTTTGAGTGACATTTAAGCTTATGTATCTTATTTACTTTATTTAACACTGTAGCCTGATTTTCCTACAAATGCCTCAAGTTTATCATTCTTTATGACAAAGTAGTCCTCCACTCTGTCATAAATATCATATTTTCTTCATCTACTTATCAGTTGATGGACATACAGGCCATTTTCAAGATCCATCTATTATAAATTAGGCTGATGTAAACATGGATATGCATGTATCACTGTAACATGATGTCTTTAACTCTTTTGGAAAGACACCTAAAAGGGGAGTAGCTATGTCAAACAGCATTTCTATCGCTAGTTTTTGGAGGAATCTCCACACAGGTTTTCACAATGATTTTCCTAGTTTAAATTCTCACTAACAATAAAGAAAGGTTCCCTTTTTGCCAGCAGCCTCGGCCATATTTGTTATCTAATTTCTTGATAACAGGCATTCTTTCTGGAGTAAGATAGTATCTCTGTTTTTTTAGTTTGCATTTCTTTAACAGCCACTGATGTTGAATATTTTTTTTCATGTATATACTGGCCATTTGTACTTCTCCTGAGAAGCATATATTCATGTCTGTTGCCCATTTTTGACTAGATCTTCTATAGGGTGTTTAATTTTTTTGAGTTCTTTATATATTCTAGATCTTAGTCCTCAATTCAAGAATAGCTGGAAAAATTCGTTTGACATTCTGTATGTTATCTCTTCACTCTCTTGTTTGTTTCCTTTGTGATCAGAAGCTTTTTAATTTGATATGATTCCATTTGCTAAATTTCGGTGTTTCTTGTGCAGTTTGAATTGTGTTCAGAAAATTTTTCCTTATATTCATGTCTTCAAGAGTTTTACCTATTTTATTTTCCAGCAGTGTAAGTGTTTCTGGTTTAATATATAGATCTTCGATTCATTCTGAGTTTAGTTTAGTACATAGGTAGATATATGTATCTAGACTCAGTTTTCTGCATCTAGATATCTAATTTTTCCAGGACCATTTATTAAAGAGGTTGTTTCTGCTTCCTCTATTCTGGTTCACTGATCCACATATCTTTGTTTGTGCTAGGACCATGCCGCTCTTATCACTGCAGCTCTCTGAAATAACTTCCAATCTGGGATTGTAACTCAGAACTGCCTCTGCTATTTTGAGTCTCTTCTGCTTCCATATGAATTCTAGGATTGTTTTCTCTAGATCTATGAGGAACGCTGTTGGCATTTTGACTGAGATTTTCTTAAAAATCTATATATCAGTTTGCCTCTGCCTTTCCAGGAACAAGGGCTATTTTTCCATTTTTTTGATGTCCTGTACAATCTCTTTCTAGAGTGGTATAATTTTTGTTGTAGAGGTCTTTCCTTTCATTGGTTAGGTTAATTTCTAAGTATTTAATTTTATTGATATTATTATAAATAGTCTCGTTTTCCTACTTTCTCAGTGAATTACTAGCATATAAAAATGCTATTGATTTTTGTGTGTTGATTCTGTATCCTGCTATGTTACTGAATTTGATTATTCTAGGAGACTTTTGGCAGAATTTTTTGGATCTTGTAAGTATAGGATCATGTCATCTGCAAATAATGACAATTTGACCTCTTCCTCCTGTATATATTCCTTTTAATTGTCTTGCCTGATTACTGTGGCTCACATTTTAAGAGCTATGTTGTGGGGCCAGGGATTTAGCTCAGAGATATAAGTGCCTGCCTGGCAAGTGTGAGATCATGAGTTAGATTCTCAGTACAAAAAAAAAAAAAAAAAAAAGGACTATGTTGAACAGCTGTGTTGATAGTCAACATCTTTATCTTGCTCCTGATTTTAGAAAAAAAAAGCTTTCAGAATTTTTCCTCTTTAATACAATACTGGAAGTATGTTTTTCATAAATTGCTTTTATCAGATTAAGATAAGGTCCTTCTATACTTAGTATCTTCAGGGTTATAACCATGAATGGATGTTGAATTTTGTCGAAGGCTTTTTGTGCGTGTATTGAGATGATCATGTGATTGCTGCCATTGATTTTGTTTATGTGATGGATTACATTTATTGATTTGCATATGCTGAACCATCTTTGTGCCCCTGAAATGAAGCCTTCTTGGTCATGATATATATTCTTTCTGATGATTTGCTGCATTGCTTGATCTGATAAGTATGGTAATTTTTTTTTACTTTTTTCTGTTTACTTATGCATGCTTTATTGGCTTGTTTGTAGTCTATTTTGAAGAAAGTTCTATGTGTTGTTCAGAAGAATTCGTATTTTGTTGTTGAGTGGAGCACTTACATGTTTTCAAGTCCATTTGTTTGAAGATGTAGTTCACTCTGTCTTTGTTGGTGTTTTATTAGTTGATCTATTTGCGATAGTGAGGTGTTGATGTTTCCTATTTCATTGTATTGATGTTTATGTGACTTCTTTTATGTTTCTTGTTTATTTTATGAAGTTGGGTGCACCATTGTTTGGTGAATATATGCTTATGATTGTTCTTTCTTCCTGTGAAAATAGTTCCCTCAACCAATTTTAGTGACATTCTTTGCCTCATTTGATTAGTTTTGGTTTAAAATCCATTTTGTCTGAATATAAATACCTATTCTTACTTGTTTTCACATTCCCATTGCAAAGGATATTTTTTCCATCCTTTGATTTTTAATCTATGAATTTCTTTTTGGGTTAAAAATGGTTTTTAATTTTTTTCTTAGGTTTTTCGAGACAAGGTCTTGCTCTGTAACTCAGGGTGGACTTGAACTCTCTATGTAGCCTAGGTTGGCCTCAAACTCACAGCAATCCTCCTGCCTTGGCCTCCCAAGTGCTGGGATTATAGACATGTGCCACCATGCCTGGCTGTGTTAAATGTGTTTCTTATATACAGCTGTTTCTTGATCCATTCTGTTAATCTGTGTCTTTTTTTTTAAGACAGGGTCTCACTATGTTGCCCTGGCTGGCCTTGAATTTGTGATGATCCTCCTGTCTCAGCCTGCCCAATAGTGAGGTTACAGGTGTGTGTCACCAAGCCAACCTAATCTGTGTCTTTTGATTGGCAAGTTGAGATCATTCACCTTGATGGCTATAACTGATAGATATTGATTTATTCCTATTGTTATATTTTTCTGTTGTTGATTCCTTTTATTTCTCTTCTACTGAGTTGCTCACCCTTCCTGGTACATTCATTCCATTGGATATTTTGCCACTGTTAGCTTAATTTTATCTCTCTAGGCTATTCTTGAAAATTTTTTAGTGCTGGTTTAGTGGTCATGAATTTCTTTTAGTGCTCTTTACTTTGGTAATACCTTATTTCTCCACCAATTATGAAAGATAAATTTGCAGAATATATCAGTTGGGGTTGGGAGTTGCTTTTTCTAACTTGAAATACTTTACTCCAAGGTCTCCTTGTCTTTAAGATTTGTGTTGAGTAGTCAGCTGTAATTCTTATTGGCTTTCCTTTATATGCGACTCATTGCTTTATTCTAACAGCTTTTATGACTATTTTTATGTTGAATTTCTGGTATTTTGACTATGATATGTTGTGGGGTGATCCTTTACAAGTGGCTATTTGGGGTTCTCTATGACTTATCAGTATGTTGAACTCTTTTCCATGTTTGGGAAGTTTCCTGCTATTACTTCTAAAATAGTTTTTTATGCCTTTTATGCTGTCTTTTGACTTTTCACTAATTCCAATTAGTTTTAGATTCATCTTTTTTTGTACCATCTAGCAGCTGTTGGATCCATTTTTCATGTTCTTCCTCTGATTATTAAGATTATATCAATAGTTTTTTTTTAAACTTCTTTATTTATTTATTGGTACCAGGCATTGAATGCATGATTTCATGCTTGCCAGGCAGGCGCTTATGCTATATCCCTATTTTATTTTAAAGGGAATAAAACAGTACAGTAAAGTGAAACAAAATAAAACAGTCAGGACAGTAGGATATTTACAATCCTTACAATATTGTGTAATTTTATCCTCTAATTAGTCGCTCAGGCTACTAGCCCTAAGCTTGCAAAGCCCATCAAACGACTTAAATGCCAGGTTGCTTCCTTACCTTCAGTTATCATCTCAGCCTGAGTTGCCTCCAGCTACCCACCTGGTGTGGCAGGGAGGTGGGAGGCGGCTTCCTTGCTGGTTCTCCCCAGCTGACAGGGCCTCTACTGGCCCAAGGGAGGCTGCGTGGCTTCCTTGCTGCTTCTGCCTGGCCGGAAAGGACTCCACCGCCACACAGGTGGGCTGCACACATCCACGCCGCTTCTTCCTGGCTGGTTGGGCCTCTGCTGGCGCACAGGAAGGCTACACAGCTTCCTTGCCGCTTCTCTCCGACGGTAGGGCCTCTGCCGGCACTTGGGGTGCAGGGACTGCGTTGCCTCTTTGGTATTTCTCCGCTGCTGGTAAGGTCTCTGCCAGGGCAAGGGTGTGGAGATTGCATTGCTTCCTACTGTTTCTCACCATCCAGCAGGACTACCGCTCCTGCTTTGCTTTGCTTTTTTTCTTTTTCTTTTTGCTGGATTCCTGAATTATCTCTCTCTTCAAGTGTCAGTTCCTGTGAGGGACCCACCTTTTTCCTCCTTCTCTTCCTCATGTTGCTTTATTTCAAGGTCTGGACACCAAACTTGGAGAGGTACTTTCTCTACTGCTGGCTGCTTTGCTTTTTCCCAGAAGCCAATAATTTTTTTTTAATGATTTAAAATTTAATGCTAGTAGGATTTTTCCCCCTTGAAAATAGAGACAGCATATTCCAGACTCACTTTTTTTCAATTAATAATTTTTATTGCATTTTTTTATTTAAAAAAAAAAGAAAAAAACAAGACAAAAACATAAAGGGTAGAAATAATACAGAATTTAAAAAAAAATTTCAGTAAGAAATCACTAGTTGATACATTACATATTGTCCTCTTAGAAATAGCTGTTCAAGTTACAAAATCAAAGCATTAAAAGTAGGTAGACACTCAAACATTGACAGTGCAAACCATTCTGTTCAGTGATCCAATGAAAACTTAGTAATATAGTCATCTATCTTACACACTTAAACATACATCCAGACTCATTCTTTTAGGAGGTATTAAATGCAAGCAAAATATTTACACTTAGGTGAATATAGTGTTGGATCATTTAACTTGCTAGTCATTGGTATGGGCCTATACTAGAAATTACCATGTTCCGATTTAATTTTTTCCTTCCTGAGAACTTCAGTAATTTGCAAAATCTTCCACTCTTAATGCTTATACCTCCTTAAGTAGGATGTCAGAATACCATATTTAGGAATACAAATTTCATTGATGAAAAAAGTAGGACACACCCTTTCAAAAACAAACTAGCAGACAAATCAAGAAAAAACTGCAGATAACCATCAGTAAAAACAGTCTAGATAATTTTAATGGAAAATAACTGTTCTATTTGGTTAACAACCAGCATACAGCTCTCTGATCAACCCCTGCACTAACCATTCTGCCTGATATTTGTTTAAAGAAAAATCTAATTAAACCCACTAAAGCAGATATTTTATTTGATAGTAGTGTCACCAACTAGTGCATCTGAATTAATTTATGTGTTGATTATATGTAAGTCATCATTATCTTAGAAAGTAGAAATGGATTTGGAAACCTACTTATGGAGTTCAGATACAGGTGGGAAGGGACAGAGTCATATTTTCAAAATTTTAGTCATTAACCAATCACCATTATGGTTTTTGTCACTTCCAAACCACTTATATGTACACCTTACATGTATGTATGTGTGCTGGGATTGAGCACAGGGCTTGTACATGCCAAGCACATACTCTGCTAATGAGCTACACTCTGAGTCCTATGTCATATTTTTCTTTAATTGGTTTAAGTTGAAATGCAAACTTCTATTTAAAAAGAAAATGTTAACATGCCTGTAAATGAGAAGCCAATATTCCTTGCCATAATAGATAGTAATAGTGAAAACAAAGAAAATTAAAACAACTACAAGATGTGATTCATTCTCCTCTTGTTAACAAAATAATATTTTATATAGTATTATCAATTTTTGTAAAATCGTGAAAAACATACAGAAGAATATACAAAATATCTCAACCATTTCATCTTCAGATAGTGGTAGTTATGATAAGCTGAGTTTTCTTTTCTATACGTTCCTGTATTGACAACCTTATTCCCACTAACAGCCAAAGATTAGAAAATCTGTCTTTGTAACCAGAGAAAATAATTATATTGTGTCCAAATAGAAACATTAATGCTATTTCATATAAATCCTTGGCACCCGATGCCAAAGAATCAGTAAGAACAAAAGCACAGAATCAAGTACTGTCTAAATAAGTAAAATTAATGAGAGAAAAAAATCTGCTCTATGAAGTTACATTTTAAATCCTAGCTATTCCATAAAAGGTTTTCTTTAGCCAGACAAAGTAACCTCTGGTCACATGGGAAAATGTTATAAAAACAAATCAGGGCTTTTGTTTTACTGATAGTAGGTCATTCGTGGAGATACTGTCTTCCCTGCCATGGGGAAAAAATTCTATCTATAATGCTAATAAGCTTTTCAAATCTGCAGCAACCAGTGATTTCTCCCTAATGATCCAAACAAAATTAAGACTTGTTAATAATTCCATTTACCCCAATTAGGGATTGATTTTGCACTCACAAAATTAAACTATAGCCCTATGTGTATTTTTTAATGTAGGAAAATGATAGTGAAACACATTTATCCTCTTCACTTACACCTTTTGGAGAAAGGGTTGTTTATCATTAGTGAAGAGAGAGCTTTTCTGATCATTTCTCTTTTTCCTAGCAAAGAAAGCTTAATCTCCTCTCTGAAAAATTATTCTGTTTGGGCAGCAAATCCCCCACTGAAAATTGTTCCAGATCTTGAGTTATGTAATAGGACAGATGGCATTCACATGGCTCTGACATGTCAGGTTCATGTGCAGGGTGGGCTGAGAGCAGCTCGGGGGTTACAGAGGATGAGCCGGCAGCACTGGCTTTGCAGGGTCTGGGAGAGCTGTGCTGTCTTAGCACCCATTTTCACAAACAAGGAACAAATTCCCCAGGGTTGTGAAAGAGGTACAAATAGTCCTGGAGAAAGTAGTGGTAAATTGGATCAAATCACATGAATAAACGAACGTATCCTGCAAGACCAAACAAAATCTGTCGGGGAATGATGTATGAGAAAAGTCGCTCAGCTTATTGAAGTAGCTGCCAGCTATAGGCAGACGAACAGAGACCTGAATGGGTCCTAATTGGCTAGGAGCACAAAGGGGCAAAAAGAAGAAACAATACCAGCCTGTGATTGGATGGGAGAAAGACAATCACTCAGTAAACATGGGAACACACACACACACACACACACACACACACACACACACACACAGGTGAAAAGTGCCAAAGAGAAAAAAATAATGCTGAGAAAGAAGATAAGAAAAAATGTTAGATGACAGAAATCCTCCTTGAAAAAGATGACAGTTGGGCTGGGCTGTAACTCAGTGGTGCACACATGTCCAGAATACATGAGGCCCTGAGTTCAATCTCCAACACTGGGAAAAAATACAAACCTTAAAAATGAAAAAGATGACATTGAATAAAGATCTGGAAGAAATGAGATAGCAAACTATATGTGTCCACAGAAGCTTGAGAAGCCCAGTGGGCCTAGGCAGAGAATCCTAGGGGAAATCTGTGGAAGTTAAGGTTTGGGATCTAAGGTAAGGTCAGATCATATAAGGTTTTCAAGTTCACAATTTGGAAAAATTGCCTTTTATTCTGAGTGAGACACCATTAGGAAGAGAAGGCAGAGGACATAATCTGAATTACTGCTTACTAGCATAAGTCTTTGTAGGAAATGGGCTGTGGAGGCAGAAGCAGTGGGCAGGGAGGCAGGGAAGTGTTTAGGAGACTGTTGAGAGAATCTGGGATTGCAATTATCAGAAAGGCAGTAGTGGTGGTGGGAAGAAGTGGACTAAATCTGAATATATTTTAAAGAACAGAACCATCAGTTCTGTCGATCGATTAAGTATACTGTCTGAAAAAGAAAAAAGAGCTCAGGATTGCTCTAAGAGTAGAGAAGGGCTGAGAAAGTTCATGAGAAGAAGAATGGGAGGAGCAGATTTGCAGGGTACCCAAGAGCCAGTCTGGGTTAGATTGGGTTTGAGCTGTTTATTAGACATCCAAGGGACATAGTGAGCAGGCTGTTGTGTATACAAGTCTCATGAGCCAGGAAGAGATTTGGGCTAACAGTATACATTTGGAAGGCACCAGCATATGTGGTATAATAAAAAAAAAAAAATATGGCAAATGTTTAAAACACAAAAATGTATCAAAATAAAGGACACATTGCTTTTGATCCCCCTCAAAGTACTTTCCTTCCCTGAGAACACAGTTACCCCATTGTTATTGCCAAATTCGATGAAGTTCTAAAAGTCCTCTTTCATTGAAAGGGAAATTAAAATTTTAAATAAAGCCTGCTAAGAATGCCCTAGAAAACCAGGCAAACACACCCAGAGAAGCCTGATAACAAAACATTTCTTCCTTTGTGTGATCTCTGTCTTTACTGCCTTTGTATAGCCTCACAATGTAACTTAAAATGTAACAGGATATTTCTTCCTTTGTATAGCCCATGCTTTGTGTGATTGATGACCTTACAATGTAACCTAAAATGTTTCAACTCCCTTAGCAACCCAAGATGTCACCCAATTCTCTAATCATAATGTGCCATATCTTTTGTACCTCCCCACTTAGTCTCCTCAAGCCTTGGGACTCCACTGGTTGGAGATGATTCTTGGGGAGAGATCCCAGTTAAGCCCACCAGTGTGATAAACTGCCTCCTAAACCCTCTGGGTTCCATTTCTTCTTGTGGTTGGTCTGCTTTCCATAACATTTTTTTCGGTTCCATAACTGGGAAGACCATTTAGGTCACTGATTGAGGCCTGGAGGCTGAAGTGGCAACCTTTCCTGGTTCCCTGAGAGAAAGGTGTGCCCTCTAGGTCTTCTTGGAGTCCCTTGAGAAGCCCAAATCAGAGATCTCTGCTTGGTGTTAACAGTTCTCATCAGGCCCACAAGCAGGGGAAAGGACACAGTCCGGTCAGGCTATCAGATAAGATAAGACCCCCAGGGTGTCCTAGTCAGTCAGTCAGTCCTGCTTAGACCTGCCAGGAGACCTGGCATCTGGATAGTATCTCTCTCTCTGAGGGGCACCCACCCTTTTTCTATTGCCCTCCTGTCTAAATCTTCTGTGAGATTGACTGGCTGGAACTGTGCCTAGATTGGCCTCCTGAAGGATTTCTCAGTGTTGACACAGTTCAGCAAGTGTGGAATGGCATAACAGACACCAAGACCAGCCACCCTTCCAGATTTCATAGTGTTGTAGACACCACTGCCGCCATAGCTAGCAGCCTAGTTTACCACCATCACAGCCAGAGGTCCTATCAAGCGCGTCTCAGAACCCACATCCATTTTTACCTGCCCTGGCTATGCCCTCTAGTGGTCTGGAGGTCTACATCCCACAGCCTTATGTTCTGGCCTCCGGCCATCCTAGACTCCACAGCTCTGCTGCCAACAATCACTTGAGGACCTCCTGAGCATTGGATTCATTCCTTATCAGGTGCTGTCAACATGAACAGGGACACTTAACAGCCCAATCAGTCATCATCTCCATTCTTTCCCTCAGCCCAAACCTCGAGTTCATCTCCAACTGCTGCTTTGTGTCTACTCTGGAGCCCAGAGAGGCACACTCAGCCAGCCACCCTTGATGTATTATCAGCTATTTAGTTCACTGACTTCTGAGATTGGAAGCACCCCAAACCGTCCTATTCAGAGAAGCCCCAAGCAATGACTGATCTTCTTACACTGATCTTCCAGACCCACCTGCCATCATGGACTGACTGTCAACAACTCCTTCTGATCCTGTGTAATACTGAAGAACACTGCCATATGCTAGAGGGAGCCCAACCCTAGATGAAATCAAAAACCCCCTCCACTGTGGGTGATTCTGATTCTTGGATGACCAAGGCATTGGGTGAACACAGAGAATCCAAACTGGGACTGCAATACGGCAGAAGGCCATGAGGTCTGTGATCATACTGCACAGGACTCAAGGAAGCAGGCAGAGCCAGTAAACACGTCCGAATTAAGTCACTTGAGAACCCAGTGAAAATCCAGAAAAGAGACTCGTGAAACTTCCTGGGTCTACACACCCTTTGACCCAGAGGTGCCTAAAAATCAACATGATAAATGCTGACTTTGTTGCACAATCAGCCTCTAACATTAGAAGGAAAATCCAAAATGTTTATGACTTTGCTGGCATAAATGCCACCTAGTTGCTCCAGATTGCTCAAAAGGTATTTGGAAACTGAGAGACATAAAAAGAACAAGGAGGCTGAAAACTTAACTTTGGGACAAAATCTGACCATCCAGGTGCCACGTGCTCTTCTAGGGGATATCATTGGCTCTCAAACAGCCATGTCACTCAGTACAAGGAGCTTTGTAAAAACTCCCAACTTACTTTCCAATTAACTAACCTTCTAACTCAGCTGCCTTCCTGCCCACTGAATGTGGCACCCCCAGACCATGACTGCCTTGCCTTGACCAATGAACTCTTTGCTAGCCAGTTAGATCCCAGGTGAAACCCATGTCTGACACTGAGTACACCCTGGTTGGAAGTAGCTCAGTCAAGGATAGAAAATGCCAGGCCAGATATGCTGTTGTTACCAGTGAGAAGGTGCTTCTAGTCAGGCTTCTTCCACAAAACTAGTCTACTCAACGAGCTGAATTGTGGGTTTTGACACAAGCTCTAAACTGGACAAAAGAAAAGAAAGTGAACACATAAACTGACTCAAGGTATGTTTTTGCCACCATTCATGTCCATGGAATGTTGACTTCTCATGGCAGAGGAAAAACAAATTAAAAACATGGATGAAATTTCTCAACTCCTGGCTGCCATTTAGAAGCCCAAAAGGTCATCACTATCCATTGTAAAGGGCACCAAAAGATAAAGCACACTGTCAATCTTGACAATCTCAAAGCAGACAAGGCTGCCAAATTGGCAGCAGAAGGCTCCACTTGGGGGACAAATGATTTAATACAGAATCTGGATGCCCAACATGAAATATCCTCTAAAGCTATCCTCAGTCTCTGTAGCTCCACTACTCCAAGGAGGAAATTACATGGGTACAATAGGAAGGGGCCTACATGGGCCCAAATGGTGCTTGGACATTTCTGGATGATTGGATGATAGTTCCACAGAATTTGACCTATGCCTGGGCGAAATGCCATCATGACATCACACCTGGAGGAAAAACTGCCATTAATCAGTATCTAAGCTGCTACTATTATATTCCAAAATTAGCCTCAATCTGCTCCTCTGTTAATCAGAGATGTCAAATCTATGCAAGGACTGAACCCTCATCTGGACCTAAACCCCCATCTGGTATCCAACACACTGGACCATCCCCATTTGAAGATCTACAAATAGATTCTACAGAAGTCTAGTCATATAGAGGCTACAGACATCTCCTGGTACTGTACTTATTCTGGGTGGCCAGAGGCATTTCCCACTAGAACAGAAAAATCCACGAAGTCTGTAGAGTGTTACTAGGAAAATGATCTCCAGACACAGGCTACCCCTAATCATAGGCCTACTGATGGGCCTGCAATAGTGACTCAGAAGCTGACTAAAGTGTTACAAATCATATAGAACTTACAAACAGCATTCAGGCCACAAAGCTCTGGTAAAGTCAAAAGAATGAATAAGATTTTAAAGTCAATACTGACTAAATATCACCAAGAAACCCAGGCACCATGGACAGACTTTCTTCTCATGGCCTTTCTCATGATCTAAAGCTCACCAGCACCCACAGGATAATGCACCCTTTGAAATTTTGTATGGGAGATCCCCACCCATAATTAAGGGTCTTCAGGGAGACCTACATCAGCTAGGTAACATATCTCTGCAGGAGCAGCTTACACAGTCAGAAAAACCCTCTCTCAAATACATGAGAATATAGCTGAGAGGCCTGCCATACCCACAGATATACCTGCCCAAATATATAGCCCTGGGGATATGGTTTGGATTGATTGGAAAAAGGAGCCCCTGCTACCTATCTGGAGTAGCCCTAATTAATTATTTTAACCACTCTCACTGCAATAAAGGCTTCTGAGATCCAGTTGTGGAGTCATCATTCTCAGATCAAGAAAGCTCACGGGTGCAGGACAGCCTCCCCAGATGAGTCGACTCCCCTGAAGACAACTCTGAGGAGGCAATGCACTCAAAGCCCTGCTCTCATTGCTCCAGAAGCTTTCAGTTTAATGCATGCCTGAAGCTGGTGGACACTGTACACCAGAGCATATGCCCTGATTCATTCATGTTCTGCTACCTAGTTCTAGTTCCCTACCTCTTGTTAATCTCAATATTTGCCCTAGGGTTCTGGGCAGCATTCTCAGAGGATTGGTAAGTTCTCCATAAGGTCATATCTGTTCTCTTCTACATTGGTATAACCATTCAACTGAGTACTCTAACTTGTGTTTCCTAACCAAAGGGCTAAAATGACTATCATAACTAACCTGCATCTCATTCTACTCATCTTGCTTGGCCCACATGCTTGCCATGAAGACTCAGGCCATTGGAAGTTCCACACCCAACTTTATGGCACTGACCCCATAGTGAATCTTAACTAGACCAGATGGGACCACTCTCAGTCTAAAGAGTATCTTTATTTTGATGCATACCAAATTCAAGCAAATAGCCCAGGTTGGGCTACTCATGCCTATTTCACAGGATGCAAAGGTTTAAAATGAGACTGAAAGTATCAAACCAGTAACAAATATGTCTGTCCTGAATGATGTTTTACAAGAGCAAAATTAATGTTGGGTTCTGTCCCAAGTGGGACTGTGCCATAGATTATGGGAGGTGTCCAAATTGCCCTGAGATAGAATCAGCTCCCACCTGATCCAAACTGCCCACAGGGAGCCTGTAATCACATGAAGTATACTGTAAGGACCCCATCCATCAGAAATGAATGTCTGGTTGCTGGAAGAGTGTCTGAGTAGATGGGAAGGGATCAGACCATTTACCATCCTAAAAATCATAAAAGTCTGGGTCCTCTAAACCACATCAAAATCCTTAAACCAAAGCCACCATTGTTTCCATTAGCCCCTGTGACTAATTACACAGGGCTCCTAATGCCTGATCTCTTGTGCTTAATTAACAGCATCCATCAGGTCCTCCAGAAAGTAGATCCTAAATTTGGAGATGATTGTTGGCTCTGTGTACTCCTCACAGCCCTCTCACATCATGCTGTAGGCTTGACCTTAAATAGTATCAAACTTTTAACTCTACCTGTATCCCTGGTCTCTTACTCCAGTCCTACACAATGGAGGGGAATGCCACATGCCTCCTTGGTTCCTCCACAAAACCGAATGTCTCAGCTGACTATATAAGTGTTCTGATTGCTACCTCAGGCTCCCTGATGGCCCCTCATGGAATCTTCTTTATTTGCTCTGATAGGGTCCATCAGATGTTGGCAAGCACAAAAATGAGTCTCTGTGCACTCACCTACCTCATACCTCATCTCCCTGTCTACTCACATCAGTGAGGTCCCACATATGCCCATCAGCCCTGCCAAAAATGTGGCCCAATGGTGCTACTAATTTTAGCTGAAATAGCAATAACAGGAAGTCTAACACTCAGTGCCACTGCCTGGGGTGTAGGCCAACAACAGTACTTACAACTGAGCACCTGAGTGGGGGATGATTTTACTGCAGTTCAGGGAGCCTTTGACGTGCTACAAGACCAGGTTGACTCTGTGGCTGCAGTAGTTCTCCACAACTGTAGAACTCTAGCTCTCCTCACTGCTCAACAAGGAGGCACTTGCTTATCTTAGAGGACAAATGTTGGTAGTATGCTAAGAAGTCTGGTGTTGTCAAGGAAACTGCCCACCAGTTACAAGAACAAATAAACCAATGGCCCAAAGCAGACAGAGGGGATCCTACTGGTAGAGCTCCCAAGAAAACTGGGAGCCAGGGCTGGGAGCTCTGTTAGGATCACTAACCTGTCTCCTCCTTATACTCTGAAAAGGGCTTTGCCTATTAAATTGGCTCATTTATTACAAAACAAATAAACAGCATCAGCCTCCAAATGACCCTCAGGTCTGGTACCCCTATATAGTGTTAAATACCAACATCTCTGAAAAGGATTTTTCTGATTAACTAAAAGAGGAGGAAATTAAAATTTGAAGTAAAGTCTGTCAAGAATGCCCTCCAAAACCAGACAAACACACCCAGACAAGCCTGATAACAAAACATTTCTTCCTTTGTGTAACCCCTGTCTTTACTGCCTTTGTGTAACTGATAGCCTTACAATGTAACTTAAAATGTAACAGGACCTTTCTTCCTTTGTATAACCCATGCTTTGTATAACTGATGGCCTTGTAATGTAACCTGAAATGCTTAAAGGCCCTTAGCAACCAAGATATCACACAACCCTCCAATCACAATGAATCAAATTTACTCTTGTACCTCGCCATTTACTCTCTCCATAAAAGTCCTGGAACCCCACGGTGGGTGGGTGGGTGAGTGGGTGGGTGGGGGGGCTGACCGGGAGAGATCCCAGTCAAGCTCACTGGTGTAATAAACTGCCTGCTAAACCTCCTCAGTGCTGTCTCTTCCCATTATTGGTTTATTTTCCATAACATCCTGAGTGTCTTTAGTTGAGCTGTTATGACTAGCTTGATGTCGTGAATCAATTCAAAATATCTACCTTTCATGGTCATTTTGACTTGGGGGAAGAGTCAGAAGTTGCATGATGCCAGATCCAGTGTAAAATGAATGAGGACCACAGTATAATGTTTTTGCAAGTCTGTCTTTCTGTTGGATGGTACTCAGCAGCAGCATTTATCACATTTTTTTTATCACACCTCATAAAGATACAAGAGAGAACTTCCAGAACAGCTGCAGAAAGTGGCAAGGGTGCTGTAATAAATGTTTGGAGCAAGAAGCCATACTTTGAGGGGCTTTAATAGAAATATATGTTGTACTGTTCTATAATAGTGATTCTTCAAAGTGCAAACATTCACTACACAGTTTGATCACACCTTGTATACCTGGTACCTCCAACCTTGAGGTTCTCAGTTTCCCTAACAAGTGAAAGTGAGTGTAGAAACCAGGCAAGCAGGGAGAGAGGACATCTCTGCAGCACACTACTGATAAGTAAAATCAGGAAAGTTGGACATTGGACTCAGCCATATACAGATCATCATGGATCTTTACAACAGCAACTATGTAAAAACTGGGGCAAAAACCTTGTTGAGTTGGGTTTAAGGGACAATATAGACATCGTACACAGTGAACAAAGACAGTTTTTTTGAAATCTTCTCGTTTAGGCCTTGCAGATCAGTAGCGGACTGGGGAGGTGGGGTGGCACTTCCCTAGCCAGTGCACTGCAGAAAAAACGTAAGCAATACTAAAGGCCTGAAGACTTCCACCACTAACCTGTTTGAAAGTAACCAAAAACATGACAAGACAGAGAAATAGCAAAAGGCTTCCAATCACCGGACCAGGGAAAGTAAGTCCAGGAGAGGTAAACGTGGAGGAGGTTGAGGGCAGCAAACATGCAATATCAGACATGGCCTCATCAGAAATAAATACTTCCATGACCTCAATGATGAATTTAAATCTGAAATTCTAACTCAGGTGAAGCAAGATATAAGAAGATTAATAAAAGAAATGGTGGGTGTTCCTGAAGAAGACACAAATGGAAAAATGGAGAAAGGAGAGAAGCCTTTGATGAAGAATATAAACAAAATCTAGAATACATGAAACAGATCCAAAGAGAATATCAGGAAGTTAAAAACTCCATTGAAAGTTGGCAAAACTTCTCAACAGAAACTAAAGACAGACATTCAAAACTTGAAGATAGATTTGCAATGTATGATCGCGAAAGGAAGGATCTCTTAAAAATAACAAGGAACTAGGAAGTAATGATACAAAGGCTAGAAGACGACAAGAGGATTTATAACTTAAGAATAAAAAACATGAATGAAGAAGCAGGGACAGATACAAATGAAACAAAAAGGCTAGTCACAGAAATAATTAAGGAAAACTTCCCAAGCATAGAAAACGGAAGTGAGGTTCAGATATATGAGGCATACAGAACTCTAGCCAGCTACAACCAAAACAGATCTACACCCAGACATACAATAATCAGGATTCCAGAAATCCATCACAAGATCAGAATATTAAAAGTGGTCAGAGAAAAGAAACAGATTACCTATAAAGGAAAACTCATCAAAATCACAGCAGACTTCTCGATTCAAACTATCAAATCAAAAAGAGCTTGGAGCGAAATATTCCAAGCCCTGAAAGAAAATAACCTCCAACCCAGATTGATGTACCCTGCAAAACTGTCTCTCAAAATTAATGGAAATACAAGATATTTCCATAACGAAGAGGAACTGAGGGAATTCGTGACCACCAATCCAACCCTGCAAAGAATATTGAAGGACATTCTAGAGAGAGAAAAGAAAATCACCAGGATTCCAGGAACAATGGCAGAAAGGCCTCAATGAAAGGGGCAGACAGTGGAATGAAGGAAAAAAGTAAACAACAAGGACAGAAAAATAGCAAAGCAGAGATGAGGCAGAGAAGATTGCCTATATCGCTGTTTTGTCTTGACTGATTTTATTCCAATCTGGTATGCCTAATAGTATCAAGTCTGAGAGTAGAGGCAACTACTCTGAAGATGACAAGATTCAATAGGATACCCATTCTGGTTTGATTATTAACTGCCTTTGAAGTCCTATAATGTCTCCAATGTTTGGTTTTTATTAATAGTGCTATGTACTGCTAAGTTTAATTATACTATGCCTGACGATATAGACAATTTTATTAAAAATAACAAGAGACATCATAGTAACTACTGTAGATCACCTAGTATTGTGGTTTTATATGTCCTTTTCATTTCATGTTTCTCTAGGAATTTGTATTGTTGATTTGTTTTGATTTGTTTCCCTCTCCAATACAGAAAGGCTAGGTATACATGTAGAGATTTATACATGTGTAGAACTTCTAAACAGTTTATAAGAATAGATTATAGTTATTGTAAAGAAAAAAAGAGAGGAAAAGAAAGTATTCTAAAGTATATAACTGCATGTATGTTTAAGTGTGTAGGATTGACAACCATATTACTAAGTTTTTGTTGGATAGATGAACACAACTTTTTGCAGTCTCACTGTTTAAATGTCCACTTTGTAGGCTTTACTTTGGAACTCTCTACTTCTAAGAGAAAAATAGGTAATTATCAACTAGTGATTTCTTACTATTATTTGTGGTTTCTTTTGTTTTGTTTTGAAATTTTGTATTATTTCAACCCTCTTTCTGTTTCATTTTTTTCTTTAAAGAAAAAAAAGAAAAAAAAAAGAAATCTTTTCCTTTAAAGGTAAAGAGACAAAAGAGATGCTGGTTGGATGGAGAGATAGGATCAATAGAGGATTTTTAAAAACTTTTTATCAAAGTATACTATCTATGTAAAAGTGCATATTTCATAAGTGTATATGTTTATAATTTTCACAGCTAAACACACCCCAAAAAGCTAGTACAAATTTCAAGAAAATGAATATAACACCCAAGGAGTTACCTGTTCCTTTCAGTCACTGCTCCCATGCAAGGGCAGCAATTCATCCTAGCTGATTTCTAAAGCTAAAGAAATCTGCATTTGTGCTTTGTGTAAATGAGATTACACAATCCATGCTTTTTTATATCTGGCTTCTTTGTCTTGATGTTATGGTTGTGAGACTCATTTACATTGTAGCCAACAGTTATTCTTATTGCTGTATAATAATTCATTGTGTTAGTATACCATGATTTATGTATGCATTCTACTATCACTGGGCAAATGACTATTTCCCAGATTTACACATAGTGCCAGACATTCTAGTGAATGTCTTTTGGTGGAAATATGTACACATCTTAATGAACATATTTCTGTGAGTAGGATTACTGGGGCATACAGTATGCATATGTTTAGCTTTAGTTTTGCAAAACTGTTGGACCAATTTTTCCTTTTACCAGCACCATAAGAAAGACTTTATCGATCATAGGGGTTATCACCAGTAACCCTCACTGGATACTCCTTTGTTTTATGTTTCAGCTCATTGAAAATTAAGGTGGTAAATGCAGTATGTGTTAGTTGTTGCTCTTATCTGGTTACCCAACTAACTGTTACAGCTTACCTATAGACAGAGGTCAAGGTAAAGCAACAATTAACTGCCTGTACCTTCTCCAACTCACACACATCCATCCAATCTTGCCTTGTAAGATTGAGAGGGTTGGAAACTCTGGATGCTCCAGTGATCCTAGTGTAGGGTACTAGGACACAGCTCAGATATCCTCTTCCATAACTTCTATCCCATCCTTCTGTCAGACCAGGCATTTCACAATGTTCCCGAGGGACTGAGAAACAGGAATGCCCTGGCAGTGTTAGACTGACTGTAAGCTGTTTCAGAAACTCCCTCTAGGAGAAAGGATTGGAATGTGGCATGAGCTTCTAATTGTAGCAAACTAAAGAGGGCTAGATAAGTTTTAGCCCAGAGGCAGTTACTTGCCCTAAGCAACTATTTAGATTATTTACTTAACCAATAAATTGCATGTACTAATGCAATTTTAAAAGTTCTCTCCTAAGATGTATGTTCAGCTAAAAACATTATATGTGGCCAAATCATCAATACCCCCAAGGAGATAAGTTTATTTTTACTGGAATGTGTCTGCTTATTTTCTTAATTCCCACATTACAACATAATTTACAGAGCTAGAAAGAAGCAGTGTCTTTCATTTTTTATTTCTACACAAAGCCAACCCATATTGATATAAACTAAGGTCCATATTTTATTCAAATTTCCTTAATGTTTACCTAGTATCATTTTTCTTTTCTTTTTTTATTTAAAGAGAAACAAAAGCATGTAAAGGGTAGAGATAATACAGAATTCCAAAAAAAAGATAAACAATAAGAAATCACTAGTTGATAAATTACATATTGTCCTCTTAGAAATAGTTGTTCAAGTTACAAAATTAAAGCCTACAAAGTAGATAGTCAAACAGTGAGAGTGTGAACAGCTACTCATGCATGAATCTCTACACGTATTTCTATCCTTTCTGTATTAGAGGGAAAAACAAAACTTAGCAAGACAAAACAAAAAAATTCCTATAAAAACATGAAACCAAAAAGTCATATAAAACCACAGTACAAGGTGATCTACAATGATTACTGTGTTGTTTCTTATTATCTTCAATAGAATGTCTATATCATCAGGCATAATTGAATATAGAAATATAATTGAGTATAGCAGTAAATAACAATGTTAGTAAAATAAAACATTGTAGACAGTATAAAACTTCAAAGGCAGGTAATAATCAAACCATAGTGGATATTCTAGTGGATCTTGTCAGCTTAAGTGCAGTTGCCTATACTCTCAGACTTGATACTATCAATTATAACAGCTTTAAATAAAATCTATCAATACAAAACAGCAATCCAACAAACCAGATTCGATTACAATCAGTCATGGTAAAACAGTGTAGGTTTTACAGAGCTTTAGATTAAGTTAATAGGAAATTAAGGATGATTACCATACTATATCCTGTTATTTTTGGGATTACTGTCTGTGCCCTCAAATCTAGTACAGGTAGAATGACTGGAACAGAATATAATACATCTAAGCAGAGTAGTGTGAGTAATGTGGGTTTTAAATCCTGG
>PVLA01002788.1:219881-248191 GCA_004027455.1 Hydrochoerus hydrochaeris | reverse complement strand
TTCAAAGAGACTACCAGGAAATTAAAAACTCCATTGAAAGCTGGCAAAATGCCTTAAAAGAAACTAAGGATAGACTATCAAAACTTGAAGACAAGTTTGCAATGTGTGATCATGAAAGGAAAGATCTCTTAAAAATAACAAGGAAACAGGCAGTAACAATACAAAGGCTAGAAGATGACAAGAGAATCTACAATTTAAGCATAAGAAATCTGAGCAAAGAAGCAGGAATACATACAGGCAAATTACAAAGGCTATTCACAGAAACAATTAAGGAAAACTTCCCAAACATGGGAAAAGAAAATGATATTCGGTTATGTGAGGCATACTGAACTCCAGCCACCTACAACCAAAACAGATCTACACCCAGACATATAATAATCAAGATGCCAGAAATTCAATATAAAAACAGAATATTAAAAGCTGTCAGAGAAAAGAAACAGATTACCTATAAAGGTAAGCCCATCAGAATCACAGCTGACTTCTCAACACAGACAATCAGATCAAGAAGAGCTTGGAACGAAGTCTTCCAAGTCCTGAAAGAAAATAATCTCCAGTCCAGATTGATGTATCCTTCAAAACTGTCTCTAGAAATTAATGGAGAAACAAGATGCTTCCATGACAAAGAGGAACTGGGGAATTTGTGACCATCAATGCAACTCTACAGAGAATACTGAAGGACATTCTAGAGAGAGAGAGAAAAAAATACCAGTTTTTTAGGAACAGTGGCAGAAAGGCCTCAATGAGTGGTGCAGGCAGTAGAATGAAGGAGAAAACTAGACAAATAGGCAGAAAAATAGCATAGCAGAAATGAGGCAGAGAAGGATGGCTAGAATCTCTAACATAGATGGCCTTGATACACTATATTGTTAATAGTGCACCAGGATTTAAAACCCACATTACTCTCACTACTCTGCTTAGATGTATTATATTCTGTTCCAGTCATTCTACCTGTACTAGATTTGAGGGCACAGACAGCAATCCCAAAAATAACATGATATAGTATGGTAATCACCCTTAATTTCCTATTAACTTAAGCTAAAGCTCTGTATAACCTACACTGTTTTACCATGACTAATCATAATCAAATCTGGTTTGTTAGATTGCTGTTTTGTATTGATAGATTTTATTTAAAGCTGTTATGATTGATAGTATCAAGTCTGAGAGTATAGGCAACTGCACTTAAGATGACAAGATTCACTAGAATATCCACTATGGTTTGATTATTACCTGCCTTTGAAGTTTTATACTGTCTACAATGTTTTATTTTTACTAATATTGTTATGTACTGCTATATTCAATTATACTGCTATATTCAATTATGCCTGATGATATAGACAATTCTATTGAAGATAATAAGAAACAACACAGTAATCATTGTAGATCACCTTGTACTATGGTTTTATGTGACTTTTTGGTTTCATGTTTTTATAGGAATTTGTTTTGTTTTATATTGCTATGTTTTGTTTTTCCCTCTAATACAGAAAGGGTAGAAATACATGTAGAGACTCATGCATGCGTAGCTATTTACACTCTCACTGTTTGACTATCTACTTTGTATGCTTTAATTTTGTAACTTGAACAACTATTTCTAAGATGACAATATGTTATTTATCAATTAGTGATTTCTTATTTTTATCTTTTTTTAAAATTCTGTATTATCTCTACCCTTTACATGCTTTTGCTTCTCTTTAAATAAAAAAATTAATAAAAAAGTAAAAGGAAAAAACTTTTAATTTCTCTAAAAAGTATTTATATCAAATAAATTTAAGGGAATACCCTATAAGATTTATTGTTTGCTTAAGGAAAGAAATTATATTTGAAAGGATACATGTTAAGAGTAATTTTTTAAAAAATGAAAAAAGGTCTTTAAATCTGATGAAAGTTATCTATTATAAATCAGCTACCCACACCATACTAAATGAAGAGGAGCTGAACACTTTACCCCTAAAACCAGGAACAACACATGGATATCCACTGTCACTGTAATGCTCATAATATTAGCTAAAGTTATTAGATTTAAACATTAAAGAGAAATAAGTAAAAAGGATATAGATAGGGAAAGAAAAATTTAGAATGAGAAAATATTTTTCCAACTACTCTTCAAACAAAGGACTAGTAAATATATGAAAAAAATGCACAACATAGCTGGAAATTTGATAAATACAAATTACAACACTTGAGATTGCATCTCACTCCAGAAAGAATGGCTACCATCAAGATATCAACCAATAACAAATGCTAGAGAGCCTAGGGGAAAGGAGCACATCCCCATTGTTGGTGTGATCATAAACTGATAAAACTACTAAGAAAGAGCCACGGATTTGGCTCAGTGGTATAAGCACCTGCCTGAGAAGTGCAAGGTCTTGAGTTTGATCCCTCCTGTAAAAACAGTTTCATTTAAAACCACTGAGGGGTTTACCTGATGAATGTAAAGTAGAAATTCCATTTGACTCAGTTATTTCTCTTGTAGTAACTTCCCATAAATGCTGCTGAGACAAAATACCCAACACCCACAAGTTAAGGAAAGAAAGACTGATTTAGTTCACAATTTGTAGATGTTTCAGTGTATAATCAGATGGCTCCCAGACAGGGTGGCACATGGCAGAGGGGAAACAATTCATGGCAGTAGAAGATAGGAAAAAAGCAAAAACGGAATTGCCAAAGGCAACCCTCTTTCTGTCCCTTCTATTGTTTGCAGGCTACCCACCATATGGTGGGTATAGTACTTATACCATTAGTCCTAGCATTGGACTATGAATCAACCACAAACTCTAGATTTATCCACTTCCAAAAAAATTGTATGACCACATTAGGCTTTGGAGGGGGTTATCTAACAATGAACCATAACACTGCTCTCCTGCCCTCCCCAAAACTCATGCACATTCTTGCATACCTAAACTATTTAGAAGTGGTCAAGCTATTTGCAAGTGAGAATCATGAATGGCACAGTAAAAAAGTAATTCAAACAATTTAAAGTTGTAGGCAATCTATCAGCAGATTGATTTCATAATAAAGAAATAAAAAATCATTATACCAATCTGCTGAAATAAGTCACTATTCTTAATATACTTGTAATAAAAACCAAACGAATATTCATAAACTGACTACCAAAAGTTTCATGATGATAGATTCCAAGGAATGTTTCTATTTATATAGAATATTATATAAATATAAAATCACAAGTACATGAAGAATGGATTTATATATACTATGATCTACATATCCACACCCTTCCTTAGAAGAGAAGATTGAAAAAGTTAAAGAAATAATCAGGATTATCAAAAATAAAGTTTAAAATAGTGAGATGATTTTAATTCTTCACTTATTAACTGCATTAAAAAGTAAAACACACATAAGTACACATATTTTTTGGTAGAAAACCTGTAGATAAACTCATCTTCTTTTCACTTCTCAATAAGTTGTCAGCTAAGGAACCAGTTTTTATATCATTTCCATTTAAACAATAATTATCATTTACCTGTCTCACATGCCAAGCCATTGTCTCCTTCAAATATTCTCTGTTCTCTTAAACACTTACTTGGTCTTTTTTTCTAAAATTCTGAAGTAGGTTATGTTTATATTTAGAATTCAGAACATTGTTTTGTACAGGAGTTTGTTGAATATGTTCTTTCTGTTTCTATAGCTTCTGTCTTTAATCTTATGTCTGCTGGTATCTGCCCTGAGGCTGACTTTCCCATAATGTGGGTCATCAACAGTAGCACAAGCAGATAATGAAGACTAAAGAGGAGTGAGGTATTTGTCTCTGGTTCCCTTGACTTGAGGTTATCTCAAGCAGGTTATATTCCTTGACCTAAGTTCCATGCTCCGCTCCAGACCATGCTCTTCAGAAGACACTAACTTTTCTGTACGTGAAGTGCTTTCTCTATTCCTCACTTTAGTTCTGTGTTGTTTATCGTGGGGGTCTCCAGTGTTAGGCCTACTATTTTCTAATACATAACTTTGTAAATTAATTATCAATTTATTCTGACTTTATATCCCAAGTAACATATTTATATCAGAAATGATCATTTGTTTTAATAAGACACACACATATCTCATTTTTTATATTTATGGCAGAATTTTTTCAATATAGTGGATGTTTAAATAAATATGAGATAAATTTTACTGGTATCATCTTGAAATAAAAAATTACTCACAATTCCAATAATTATGTATGATCTTGAGGACCATTGACTTTGTCTTCATTTAAGCGACTGTGAAAATAAATGATTATTTTAACAATAGTCCAACAAACTTGTAAAATATGGCAAAAACTATCTAAACCACTAAAATATTCCCTTCTTCTGAACAGAAGAGTTTTGAATAAGGCAAGCTATTGAAAGTTTTCTTTTTCTTTTTTTTTTTTTTTCACTAGGAATGGAACTCAGGACCTTGTGCTTTCCAGGCAGGTGCTTGTTCCACTGAGCTATATCCTTGGCATGAAGCATTGTTTCTTAAAAGATTATTTTTCTGTCTTTACTGAAATGCAGTTGTATTTATAAGTTCTATAATATGGCGTTTTTGTATACATATGCTTTGCCCAAAGCCAGAAACAACTCAGTTAATTCTGTGTATTCATTACCTACACAGTGTGTAATAAGAATTTGTAAGACCTACTCTCTTTGCAAAGTCCAAGTATACCTTATTAACTATACTCACCATGATCTGTGTTAGGTCTCCAGAATTTATTTGTTTTGTAAATAAAATTATGAACACTTTGAATAATTTCTCATTTTTTTCTACCCTCTCTAGAAAACACTTTTGTATCTGTTCTATGAGCTTGCCACTTTTTAGAGTCCACACATATGCGATATCAACCCATTTTTGTCTCTCTATATCTGACTTATTTGACCTAGTATGGAATCACGAATGACAAAAATTTATTTTTTTCTAGACTCTCAAATTGACACCTAAAATGCATGTATTTTGTTTTCTTTACCTATTCTTTACTAATGGGCCCCTAGGTTGACTTTATACTATGGCTGATATGAATAAGGCTAAAATGAAGATAGGAAGGTGACTATCTCTTTGATATATTGATTTGATGTCCTTAGAAGCATACTCAATAGGATTGCTGGATCATATGATACTACTATTTTTTTTAAAGAATTGCATAATTGTTTTCCTTAATACTATCATAGTTTCTATTTTCTCCAACAGTGTATAAGGATTCTTCTTGTCACATCATCACTAACACATATCATTTGTCATTGTTTTGATAATAATCATACTATCACAAGTAAGTTGATGTCTCTTGAGTTTTTTTTTTTATTTTCATTTCCCTAATCATTAGTGCTTCCCATAAGCTTTTTATATATCTGTATGTCATTTATATATACCTCCTTTGGAAATTTTTTTTTTATTTTTCTTCTTTGTCCATTATTTAATTTATTTATTTTTGTTTGTTTGTTGACTATGGAGTGCTACAAGCCCCTTACATACTCATATTTTTAACCTCAACCACTAACAAATCATAAGATAGTTTGCAGATATTTTTTCACATTGTATTTAACTTTTGATTTTGTTTCTTATTACCTTTATTGAGCAAAAACATTTTACTTTGATGCACTCCCTTGTATAGTTTTATTTTGTGCTTGATATTTCAAAAAAATCATTTTTAATTTCTTAAGATTATGTAAAATATGATGTTTCTGAACAGCCCACAAATACTATTTATTTGTGAAATGACATATATCTAAGTAAAATGAGTCAATGCAGGTAAATCTTTTTATTTTTCATTAGATGTGAAATCTCAAGTCAAGATATTCCTACCTGGTATTTTTACTTTAATGCATTTTTTTCTGCATTCTCTGCTGATGATTTTAAAAGACACTTCTGATAATACAAGTCCCTCTAGTGGCACCTTATGTGAATGTTGTTGTATAAATAAAATGTTAAATTTTTATTAGTGCTAAGAGGCTACATGAAGACATTTAAAATTTTGTTAATAAACTTGGTCTTTAGAAGTGATGAAATTACCTGTCATTCGTTTCCTGCAACATCACTTTACTATAAAATGTATAAATGTTTGCTACATTAATTTTACAATTGGTAAGAATATTGCTTTTTCCAATTTGAAAGGTACAGTTTGAGAGTAGGAGGGAGATATGTTTTACTTGAGCATCTAATCTGTCCTATGTGCTTTATTTATTCATTAATTAATTTAACTTGATTACTGAAGAGTTTATAAAGTAGATGTTATCATGTCCACTTAAAACAAAATAAAATTTAGAAAATAAGACTCATATGTCCAATTAGTGACTGAACAAAGGGGTCATATATAGGTTTGTCTAAGCCAGCTTTTCTATACATTTCACATAATATAAAACTGTTTAAAACTGAAGAGAAAAACTGTCATATAATGAGAAAATTTTGACAGCTAATACTAAACTGATGAGAAAAGGGAAAAACTCTCCTGTAAGTAGGTAAGTAGGGTCACAAAAAAGGTTTGTAAACCTCTGGAATTTTGATATACTTAAACTCTTATTCTCTCTTATATTTTTCTATTAAAATTGATGATGTCTTATCACAAGATAAATTGATAAGTATGTTGTTTCATTTTAAACTTAAATTTAAAATTTTATCATTTATCATATGATAATATTCACATTTGGATTCCAGTTGAAATAATGTAAGGCATATTAGTTTTTCATTGTGGGGACATAACATCTAACCCCTGCAACCTAAAGGAGAAGTTTAATTAGGTTTGTGGGATCAGAGGATTCGGTTCATTGTCAGACAACTCCAATGTAGGAACATCACAGTAGAATCACCAGATGGAACAAAGCTGTTCAGTGAATAGCAGCTGAGAACTAGAATAGGGAAATAGTAACAGAGAGGAAGAGACAAGGAACTATATATAGGTTGTGTCCCAGACACAACCAGAAGTGTGCTTTAGTAATTTCTTAGGAGACTGTCAAGGTAATTTTGTTGAAAGTTCAGATTAACTGCCACATTCTACTCCTTGTCAATGTGACACCCATCATTTCCCTTTAAACCATATGAACATTCCAAATAAACACAAGATCATAATTCATCCAAAGATGATATAAGTATTTTCAGTACAAACAAAAGTCCTGAGGTCCTTGCCAAAGTCTCAAAAATTCTGTCAGTGCTCAAAAGCCCATGCTCAAAGGTTTTTCTGAGACACAAGGCAAATACATACTTGTAACTTTTTCCATAAAATTAAAAAAAACAGTTATACATTCCTGATTCAGAAAGATAGGGGGTAAATATTCTCACTAAAAAAGGAGGAATTTAAGGAGAAGAAAAGAATCATAAAGTGTAAGGCTATATTCCAGCAGTTCAAACATCAAATTATGTAGTTCCATGTCATGTATTCAGTTAACAAGGTAGTAAAGTGTGTGCTAGGTGATTTCACTTCTATGGTGTCACTGGTTTCAGCCTTCAAGACTTTTTTCTTGGCAGTTCTGCTGGCTCACAGGCATGGCTTTGCTCAGTAGACATTCCATATCCCTGGGATTTCCATCTTCCTGTGGCATCCACTGTACTTTGGTTTCACTTGAACACTCTCCTGCTTACTCTCTCTGGGCTCCCAGGTCTTCATTTGAAACATGGTTGAAAGAGTCCATGGCCTCATATCTCTTATTTTTGTGGAAGCTCTGGAGATTGAAATCCCAACTTTCACATTGAACTACATGCCCAGCTCCCTGTTTCAATATATTTTTTTTGAGACAGGTTATCTCTAAGTTGCTTACATTGGCCTTGAATTGCAATCCTCTTGCCTAAGCAAGATTGCTGGAATTACAGGTATACGCCACCACATTCATGAACCCTACAACTCATATTCTGTATGCCTATAAAACTAGCATTACCTGTGTGATGCCAAAGTCTTCTGCCAGCTCTAGCAGCAGCTGGGCTACCTTGGATCACAGCTGCAATGACAACTGAGTGCCTGGAGGGCTGAATACAATCAAATTGATCCCAAAGAACCAATTCTCTAGATGGTCTTTCTGGAGATGAGGATCTAGATCCCTCTCTATTCTCAAATTAAAGGTTTACATTTTGTACCCTTAATCTTACAATGAGTGGGGTCTTGATAATTCCTGAACTGCCCTCAAAACATCCTTTTCTTTTAAAAATGTATAATTGCTATTGTAAAAAAGGAGGAAATAGGAAGCACTATAAAAGATATAGCTGCATGTATGTTTAGGTGTGTGGGACTGATGACCATATTTCTAGGTTCTTGTTGGATTGTTAAACAGATCTGTTTGCACTCTCACTGCTTTAGTGTCCACTTTGTGGTTTTAATTCTGTAACTTGAATAACTATTTCTAAAAGAACAATATGTAATGTATCAACTAGTGATTTCTTACTGTTTATCTTCTTTTCTTGAAATTCTGTAATATTTCTATCATTTTCCTTTTTTTTTCTCTCTTTAATTAAAAAAATGTGTAATTGCTATTGTAAAAAAGAGAAAATAGGAAGTGCTATAAAAGATATAACTGCATGTATATTTATGTGTACAGGATTGTTACCCATATTTCTTAGTTCTTGTTTGATTGTTGAACAGATCTGTTTGCAGTCTCACTGCTTGAGTGTCTATTTTGTGTGCTTTAATTTTGTAACTTGAACAACTATTTTTAAAAGAGCAATATGTAATTTATCAGCTAGTGATTTCTTACTGTTTATGTTTTTTTTTTAATTCTGTAATATTTTTCTCCTTTTTCTGTTTTATCCCTTTAAATAAAAATTTAAAAAAAAACCCATCCTTTTCCTTGTTCTGGTGTAAAACAGTTTCTTTATGATAGTGCTAATCTCTTCAACAGCCATAACTCTTTGGTCTTAGCTTTCTTTTGCTTGAACTGGGGTTAAATCTTAGGTTTTTCAGGGTTTTTTTTTCTGTTCTGCTTTCCGTTTCTAATTCTCACTGTATATCTGGCTAAGAAAAACTAGCAGTATCCTTACTATAACCTGAATGTTGGGTTACTTGAAATTTCCTCACCAGATTAGTCCATCACCCTTAATTTCAGTTTTCTCAAATGGGCAAAAATAGACAACTTTTGTCAGAGAGTAACATGTGTGGCCTACAGTCTAATTCTCAAGAGTGTTCCCATCTGAAACTTCCTGATCCTAAACTTTATGGTCTGCATTCTGATCAGTATCCTGACCTTCTAAACTCTAACCAGAATTCACAAAGTTTCTACGTACAGCATTCCAGGTCTTCTGCAGTGAGCCTTGTCAAACTTTTCCAAACTCTTCTCACAATCCAGTTACAAATGTTTCAGAATCATAATATCAAGTTTAGTCATAGAAAGGACCCTACTCTTAGTACCAATTTTCTGTATTAGCTTTTTATCTCAGGATCACAATACTCTACACCCACAATTTAAAGGATAAGAAGGTTAAATTAGTAAATAGTTTCACATCAATTCAATTTGTGGTCAACTAGCTCCAAGAGAGTACCATCATGATGAAAAAGCATAATGGAAGATACAGTTTTCTCAGTTAACTTTTTTGTCACATAAGAAATTATCCCAAATATTAAATTGTTGACAATTCTGTGTTATTGGTATTTTATGTCAGGTATAGCCTCTGAATTATAATAATTCTGTATTTTTGCTATTCATGTTAGTAGGCCAAAGTAATTTTTAAGTATTCTGTACTTATAAAAGTAGATTTAATAGTTTCCTCTTAGCCATTGTCAGCAGTATGCTATTACACTGGTACTTCTTTGAGGTAATAACAAAATAACTAGTATTTTCATTTTATTTATCTTGCATTTTTCTCTTTATTTATACTTTGTGTTTATTGTACAAAAGAAACCATGTGATATTTAAGCTTTTTGCCTAGTTAATTTCACTTAATATTATGGAGATGGTATTTCTGACAATGAGAAATTTGGAATTAAAATGTATTTGAGTTATGAGAATACATTAAATTCTTGCACTTGATTTTGAGGAACAAAATAAGTATTTATTAACTTAGAAAAATAGATAGGATGAACATCTTTAATAGCTAGGTCATAGCAGTAATTTTAGACTTCTGGAAGGTAGTCCATGAAATTTTCTGTTTTTAACCACACAACTAAGGAATAACTGAAGTACTGAAATAGAGTTATGCATAGTACTTTAGACTATTTTATATAGCTCTGTAAGGATAAACAAAGTGGTTCTACTATTAACTTGGAAAATGAAAAGAATATTGAATATTATAGACCAAAATAAAAATAAAAAGTATTCTTAACTTTATTGTCAGTTAAACTATCTAGATATCACATTTATATGACAAGCTCCTCTGTCTCTGTCTGTGTCTGTCTCTTGTCTCTCTCATTAGAGAACGTTAGCAGAATAATGAGGTTCATTTTAGGAAACTGGTATATCTTTTAAATATTTTGATCATTTTTGCTTCTGTTACATCATTCTTCCCCTCTTGTCCTTTCTACAAAAGTTTATTTTCTAGTATCTTGTACTTTCTTCTTTAATTAAATAGGTTGGTCATGTAAGAGAATCTAAGTGATATTTACACTAGAGTCTAGCTTATTTCTCTTAACATAATGGTTTCCAGTTCCATCACTTTCCTGAAAAAAACATAATTTCATTGTTTTTTATGGCTGAATAATATTCCATTGTGTATGCTTATATATTATATATTATATCACATTTTTTCAAAATTCATATGCTCACAGTCAGCTAGGTTGTTCCTACAGCCTATCTGTTAGTGGCACTACTATTAATATCAATATGTATGTATGCTTTCTTTAATTTTGGGAGGAATGTACCCAGGAAGGAAATAGCTGGATTACATGGTCCTTTTACTTCTAGTTTTTTTTTTAGGAATCTCCATACTTCAATATTAATTGTGCTAGTTTATATGCTCTCCAGCAGGATAGGAGGTTAATTTCCCTCCATATCTGTACCATCCCTCTTTGTTTTTTGTAGTCTCAATGATAGTTATTCTGAGCGGGGGGAGAAACATATTAAGTTAGTTTTGATTTCATTTCCTTAATGACTATGTTAAGTTTTTTCATATATTTATTAGTCATTTGTACCTCTTATTTTGAGAAGTGTCTATTCAGTTCATTTGTCCATTTTTCATTAGGATATGTGTTTTGGGAGGAATATTTTTAAAAATTTTTTTACATATTCTACATATTAGTCCCCTATTAGAGGTGTAGCTAACAGCGATCTTTTTTCTCCCATTTTTGGGTCCCTCAATTGTTTTCTTTGCTGTGTTATAATTTCCATTAGTTGATTCTTGATATTATTTCACCAACTATTGGAGTCCTGATCAGACTGGATTGGAGTGTTTGCCTGTGGCTATGGCTTATATTGTTTCACTTACATTATCTTCCAGTTGTTTCAAAACTTCTAGTTTTATATATATAGGTTTTTGAGTCATTTTGATTTGATTTTAGTATGTTGAGAGAAGGATCAACCTTAAAATATTTGGCATGTGAATATCCAGTTTTCTAGTATCATTTGTTAACAAGGTTGTCTTTTCTCTCCATATTTTTGGCACCTTTGTTGAAAATCAGATGGTTATAAATGCATGGGTTGGTTTTGGTTTCTTTAGGAACATTTGCTTCAACTACCACTACATTATCCAAAAATGGTCGATCCTTGTGCATGAAAGTTAAACTACTGACATTACTAACAATATTGACTTTCCTTATCCATCAAGGTTTACTTAAATCTTACTCTTATTTGAAGTGGTGGCATACACCTGTAATCAAGGTACTCAGGAGATGAGACAAAAGGATGTGGAGATCAAAACAAATACGGGCTATGTAGTAAGACATTGTTTAAAAATATTAAATGAAAAACAAAGAAACAACAAATCAAAATAAAACGAAGTGAAAACGCCTTCTCCTTAATATATTCCAGTCCATTGATCCTCATCTGACCCAAAACTTGCCATTTACAAATCATCATTTCCTTTATCTTGATGGCATCTAATTACCCCTTATTCAAATGCCAGTGTCACTTACAAAGTGAGTTCAAGGCCAGTCTAAACTGCATAGTGAAACCCTGTCTCAAAAAACCAAAAAAAAAAGAGTATTATTTATAAGCCCTGTCTATAAATAATACTCTATAATATGAAGTTTTCTATGTGTAATAAATGTTATACTATATATACCAAATTTGAGCAATTTGGGCCAACTACAAAGGAAATTATATAATTTCAACTGTTAAAAGTCAAATTCTGGAATATCTTCTTAAATATAAGAGCATGTCTTCCTTACATGCTAAGAAACTAAATTCTGCTTGGTTAGATATTCTATACCCATTATCTATAAGAGTTGTTTACCCTACTAATGAGCACAGAGAGCCAGCAGATGTCTAGAACCAATTTGGCAGACTTTAAGCTTTATGTCCCTATTCCAAGAATCCATTAGCTGAAAATAATTTTTAGAAACTTACACCTCAAAATTCTGCCAATGTTTTATCCGTAAGAAATATAGAATTGGGAGATGATATTGCTATACTGTATCTCTCCTGGAATGATATATGAAAGGATGGCTTAAAATACCATCTGGAGTGCTTACATAGTTTCATCAGTATCTTAGTCAAAATGTTTAATGTTTCCAACATTTTTAAACCAAAAATGTTTAATATTTCACTTGCGTCTCAGTCTTTCATTGACTGGAGTTGGGAGACGAAGAGAAAGAGTGGCAGCTCATGACCATATGGGCCTTATCATAAATAGGTTTTCCACAGGAGCCACTATTTACTAAGTTGTGGCCAATTGAGGAAGTCATCTTTAATTTCCTTCTTCTGATCCAAACTTATCTTAAGCAATATGTGAGAAGTTTTAACCCATTTTATGGGAAAAAATTTTCCTTCAAGAATGCTTTTGATCTAACTTAACAAAGATTAATATGGATCTCCATTTAAGAGAGAATATATGCTAGTCTGCTAAATTATGAAAGATGATATGTGTTTCACCCAAGTATCTAATTTGAGTCAGCGTTATAGTCAACAGTGTAAAATATAGTACTTCAATAAATAGTGTCAATTAAAATACTAGATCTACTGAGAAATGGTACTTGTCATAAACTTACATGAATTATTCATTAGTGGGAAAGTGCTCTTTGAAGGGCATTTTTCTTTTTTGTATTGTGCTAGGATCTCTATACACCTATTAAATTAGGCCCAGTCCAGGTTACTTACTTGATTGAATTTTCATAGTTACTAAATGTATCTGTCAAAAGTTGCAACATAATTATGTGGTTTTGTTATCATTCATGTGATAACTTAAGAAATATTCAGTTGAAGAAGGATTTTGGAGCCAGACCCAAGACTTTCTCACTGCGAGTCAGCATTCACGGACTGTGGAGTGCGAGAACAAAGCCTCACCAAGAAGCAAGCCCTCTCCGAGAACTTGCGCCATGCACAGGCCACCAATGAAGTAGGGACAGCCAGACCTAAGCCCCTTCTGGTACAGGCTGGCAAACAAGAAGAGCCAATCCCTCCCTCCCTGCCTCCACCAAGTGGGCAACAAAGGCTGTGATGATAGCTATTGAGGTCAAATGAAATTGTATGCTCAGAATGTTTTAGTGTTTCACTGACTTTGAAGGCACAGGGTCAGTGGTCTGATCATCTATTCAGAGAATCATGGTACACAGTGTGGTATCTAGGGGGGATCTCTTTCTGAGAGTGGTAGCAATTGTTAATTCTCTATTGTCTTGTTTTGAAATCCTGTATCATTTTCATTGTTTTGTTGGATTGTAGTTTGTCCTGTTTGTTTTGCTTGATTTTGTTATATGTGGTGGCAATAATAGCTATTTCAAAGACAGCATGAATATTATGGTAGCCAGTTTGGATTTACTACTGTCTTGTTTTGAAGTCCTTTATTGTATTCATTGTTTTGTTTTTGTTGGTTATATTTTGTTCTGTTACATTTGATTTTCACAGTGTCTGAAGGTATCTGCAGCTATCTTGAGGACAGCAAGAGATATTATGGTACCTATGGTTGATTTCATATTGTTTTGAAGTCCTGAGTCACTTACACTGGTTTGTTTCTACTTTTTTTCTGTTTTGTTTTCCTTGGTTTTATCCTCTTTAAAAAAAATGGATTCTGTACCTCAGACTTTTATAAATATTAGTTGAGGGCCAATATAATACTTCAAACACTGTGTAAGAGCTAGTAATATTTTAAAAATTTAAGGTAAACAACACTACGTAGTTTCAATTTCATTTGACAAATGGACAAATAGATTTAAAAGTATATAAATATGCAAGTTGGTATATTTAAGAGTTGTGGTATATTTGTGGTGCTAAGGGAGTACAGAGGAGGCTCACTTTTAGTATTGTAACTGAATATATTTTCACTGATCTTATTTAATATCCCTTATACATACTGATATGATGTTAATTTTCCATGAAGTCAGTGAAGAGAAGGAAGTTTATTTCCATAGAGAAATTATGTGCTTTCTTTTATTGTATTATGAGAACTAGATAGTCTAAAGTAATTTGCCTTTTTATTCTGACTTTAGTTCATTTCATAAGTAATTCATACTATCAGAATGGAACATTTTTACCTCTTCTCTAAATTAGTTCCTGCATTTTACCTTATAATTGCCTTGTTTTACACATGTTTTGAAATTGTGTCATATGAAAGCACTAAAAGCTAAAAAGATAATCTGTTTTAATCCCCTGAAGTTTTGTGCAAATTAATTTAGGCCTCAGATTACAAGTGATCTGATGAGGATTACAAATGTAGTTACCTTGGGCACCTGATTTACTTTACTTATGTCATCTATCTAAAAATAAAATAGGAAGATATGTTTAAAATTAAGAAATAGAGGAACACATCAAAAGAAAGGAGAGGGGGAAATACAGGACACTGTGAAAACCTTACCTAAAGTGAAAATATAATTGGCATTTTTCTGCTATAAATATAGTCATGAATAAAAATAAAACATTTTAAAATGCATCAAAGCATGTATTTTGCTTCAGAGCCATTAGTCATAGATGTGTTTTAAACTTTAATAACAATTTAATTAGATTGTAAATAAACTGTAATACAATTTAAATTGTAATAAACAAGTCTATTGGTTTAGACATTGAAAAACAATAAGATGTACTTTTCTCTTTTTCTGTATTTCTCAAAGCAAACTGATGTTTTAAAACCACTAATCCAGCAATCCTAATATCTATGCCAGTACTTTTACCTGATTTAAGAGAAGAAGCAATTTGGTA
This sequence comes from Hydrochoerus hydrochaeris, assembly GCA_004027455.1. Taxonomy (NCBI): domain Eukaryota; kingdom Metazoa; phylum Chordata; class Mammalia; order Rodentia; family Hydrochaeridae; genus Hydrochoerus; species Hydrochoerus hydrochaeris. The sequence goes on along the minus strand of PVLA01002788.1, from coordinate 233,027 downwards.
ACAAATACAAGTTTAATTTCTTCTTTAAAATATGCACAAAATTGAAGACATACACATTTGTGTGTTTGTGATTTGAACAGTTAGAAAAGCAGCAGAATCTGCTTACAGTTGACTAGTGTTGAACTTGCTATGTCACATGTATTTGATCAAAAATATTACTTCAAGTTTTTGTCATTTTGTTAGTTTGCAAAAAATCACATGGCCTTGAGTATCAAGGCATACTCATTACTAACTGCTCTTCCATGAGGCAAAGTACTAAAAAGTAGTAATTCATAACAAATTCTTATCTTTCAATGTAATAAACTAAGTTTATTACTTAAGGTTGTACTGGGATGACTGGGGTACATTAGGCAATTTGTTCTCAGGATCTGTCATGTGTCTGGAGCTGGAAACTTCTAACAGATCAACCAAGCAACCAAAATGGTTCACTCACCTTGCCTGCAGTCAATGCTGTTAGTATGTTTTTATCCTTTGTTGTATTTTTTATTAATATATGCTTATAATGATTGCATTCATCATGGGGCACGTGTATACATACATAGTATATCTTAATTTTTTTTGGCTGCTTCCTCTCCTCTTCCCTCCTTTTATTTCCCCTCCAGTTACAAAAGTTCCATTTCCATGTTTTTCTTTCAATTTGATTTTTTCTTTAAATCACTTTTCCTATCCTCCCTTTTTACTCCCCCCATCTCTTGTTCCCCTTCCCAAATGAACAAGTTTTCTACTGTTTAATATGTCTCCTCTGTTCTTTACTCTTTACATTTCTCACAAAAGTGAAGTCATATGTTACTTAAATTTGTGTGCCTGATTTATTTCACTTAAGATTGTGGTCTTGAGGTACAACCATTTAGCCTTTGTTATGGCAAAGCAGTACTCCATCATATATAAATATTATATTTTCCTTATCTGTTGAAAGCATGCTCATGTTAATAATAGCCCAGTTCATAATAGCTAAATCTTGGATGCTGTTAGTTCTGAATACAACTGGGCTGTAAACCAACCACCAATAGTAACCTTCACATATGTGTTGGGCTTCTTATAGTATGGTGACTACGTTGCAGGAGTCTTAAGTATCCCAAAGGGCTTAAGCAGAAAGTAAAAGACCATTGGAGACCTAGACTATCACTTCCACTACATTCTAGTAGGTAAAATAAGTTTCAACACCAGTCTAGATTCAAGGGAATGAGGATTTAAACTCCACTTTACAATGGGAGTAAGAGCTTATTATTACAAGAGCAAACAGTTGATTTGTAGCCATTTTTCTATACTGTTTACCAAAAGAGGTCCATCAGTGTTCTCACACATATGGAAACCCATCTCACAACTGCAAGGATATAGTTCACAGGGGACACATCAAACCAAAATATTCTTCATTTTTTATATGCTTAAGTAAATAAAATTATGACTTATGTGCACTGATAGTCATAAGTTTCTTTCTACAGAACCAAGTAAAAATGAATTTACCCTCTATATTTTATAAATTAAGCTATTATATATTGTTTAGTTTCACTTAATGAATCTTAATATCTTTGTTTTTATACAAAGGGAATGAGTGGAAATCAATTAAGCAATGTGTGCTCTCTTTGTCATTATATTTTAAACTGTCTCATTTTCATTTTTGATCAATTATTTTCAATTAAAAAAGATTTTCAAGATAATTATTAGTGGATATAAAATTTCCTTGAAAAATTTAAGCATATATATATATATATATATATATATATATAATACATACATTAAAAACAGATAGATGAGCTCATTTTTTGCATATATTTCTATTACCACATTATACTAAGTATTTGAATGCTTTCTCTGATATAAAGTTAAAAATAATATAATGAGTAATTGGGTTGTTTTATCACAGTTTTTATTTCAAAGATCTTTTAAGAATAATCCTATCATATAGCCCACAATTCTACAGCAAGTAGTAATACCCTCAGACATATTTTTATTTCCTTTGCCCAGTTATCTTGAAATATTTACTGTCCATATTAATACTTTTATCTTCCAAACATTGATAAAAAAATCACAATATCTTATGGTTGCAATTATTTTGGTCCCCGTGTCTTATCAGTTATTCTTAATAACCACATGTCTCTCTATAAGAAAATGTTTTTTCGTAAGCAGTCCTGTTAAAATTCTCCTTCAGAGGTATTTTCAAGACACATGCAATGTCACATATCTGTGAACATTTTCATTTCATGCTAATATCTGCTAAACACCAACAAATTTACCTACTCTAAAAATGTAAATTAGTATTGCAATTACTGTTTACTAGGCTATTTAGTTAACACTTGATTGTGTTATTTTATTAGTATAATATTAATACAGGTTTGTTGTGCATTATGAAATTCAAAGTATTATCATAGTGCCAAATGACTTACTTCAGCAAACCAGCAAAATTTCATTTTGTAAACCAACTGAGTGAATCCCCAGAAGGTGATAACTTCAAGATCATTTTAGCTAGGCTACTAAAGCTTCCACTGCTGTCAAGTTACAACCTGAGGTATAGTGTCCTATTTCTCCATTAGGGTAATGTCAGACCCATGTGCTTGTAATTCTGAAAAGCAGTACATAGGTAACATAACCTCAACTGTAGTGCCAAGGACTTATCAAGGCACATTTTATATTTCCTACATCAACTCTGATACAAATTGTTATCTGTAATACGTGTGAGACAATTACCATCTAAAATAATTTGCTGTTGTCCCATAGGGCATTACCTAATTTGGATGGTGAGGAAAAGATTTAAGTAGAAAACTATTTGGATAATAGGATAAATTCCATTTTTTTAAAAAAGAAATTATAACAACTTTCCATGAAAATGGTGGAAATTGGGTGCTCAGTATTTAGAATGACAGCTTCACTTAGTCTTCTTTGTCTGAAATTTATGTTAAACTGATGATGTATGACTTATCTCTTTCCTGGTAGTAAACAACAACAGTGTGTACTTTAACAGTACTAAAAGACTCAAGTCACTAGTTGAAATATGGATAGATTTTGTTAAGACTGAACCAAATAAGCAACATATAACAGTTATGGTTAATTTATGACTCCTGGGATTTCATCTAAATAAGTCTATTTTGACTTCCTTCTGTTCTTTAAACGTTTTTCCCATTGGGGATTGAATCCAGGCCTTTTTCACTAAGCTACAGCCTCAGGTTTTGCATATATATATATATATATATATATATATATATATATTTTTTTTTTTTTTTTCTTTTTTTCTTTTTTGAGAGTCTCATAAGTCACTCAACTGTCCAGGCCAGGGTTGAATTTGTGAACCTCTTGCCTAGATTCCTAGAGACCTGAGATTACAGACCTGTGTCATCATGCTCTGGCTCTTGAATTTTTTTCCTCTGGGGAAGGAAACATTCTCCAGCATAGGGTATAAATTTGGGCACAAACACCATGAACGCTGTTTCATACAATGGATACTTATGTAACCCAGTGATCATAGAGTCAATTAAAAATAAATAATAGCATTCAAATTATTAAATATTTATTAATTTAAATGTACAACTGTTTGAAAATGTTTTTCCTTTTCCAACTCTAGTTCCTTATTAAATTCTGAAAGAAGGTGCCTAGTTTTATATTTGGGAACATAGTTGATCTGTACTCTTTCTTCACACTTAGGGCTTTGCACTTACCCAAGAAGGTTCCTTAGCATTTCAATATGTTTTCATATTGTTCTTGCTGGTTGAGGGGTTGGAACATTTCTCAAAACTTTGTGTATCCTATTTTCACTACTGTCATCAGTGTACTGAAGGGAAATTACTTAGTACTTACCTTATTAATAAATACATTACAAACTCATGAAGCCTTGGAAAGTATAATTCTTTCTATAAGAGAGTTAGTGATGAGCCAAAATAAATACACTAATAGGTGAAAAATGGCTTGATGATGCTTACGTGACTACTTTGTGTAAAAGTCAAAGTTAATTTTTCTAATTTTTATGAGAATTAAAGCTGTATTATAAACTCTTTCTAGAGATGCCAACTTTATTATGCATGGTTCAGAATAAAGAATAAATCAGTTAGTTTTAAAGTTAAAGAGTTTGAATAGTCTGAGCTGATTTTTAGTAAAAAAAAATGGGAGCAGAATTCTAGAATTCTGATTTGAAAATGGACAAAATGATTTTCTCTACTGAAAGGTATTTTTTAAAAGATAGACATATTTTTTTTCAAAATCTTCATCAGTAATTTGATTTATGGTTTGAATACATTTTTAAAATGTAAATTTCTATCTGTATAATTTGGCACACGCAGAATGATCCACCATTACCCAAATCATTACAAAGTCCTATCCATTCTACCATTAAAATGCACTGGAAATTTATCTGCTTCTCCACTCTGTCATCATTCTAGGTAGAATCAGTACATTTCACTCCAAAATTATCACCCAAATCTACAATTTCTTCTGATTACTTCCTAGTTAATATTACAAGATATAGGCAGGGCATTCTGAATTTTAAAGATTAATGCACTGCCTATAATTAATATGTAACCTCTATACTTTGGCTTTGTCACTTGTAAAATAGGCACAATAAGAATACCTAACCTATATGACTATTACATGAGCTAGCATGATGATCCACTTAGAGCAGTGTAAGACATTTGTTAGACACACATTAACCCTATAAGTTCTATGTGAGCAAGGTTTTGTATGTGTCATTCATCACTTAAATATCCAGTGCTTTGAGAAAAGGTTCATATGCTGGACAAAACAGGATAGCTGAATAAGGATGAGCTGGTACTTTTGATGACAGCTGCCATTTCAGAGAAACATTTTAGGAGAACATAGAAAGAGAATCCTGCAAGAGTCCTAAATATGTAATATTAGAGTGGGAAAGAAGAATGAGGTGATGTAGGAACTTAGTCACAATTGGGAAGGGGTTCACTGAAAATTCATGATTTGAGCTTAATTTTATGGAGCCAATAAATCATTAAGATGAACACACAGATATGTGCAAAGCAGATATGTGCATGTTTATATAAATTTAGGTGAGCATTCATGGAAAAAGTAGGTAGCACAGCAATGAAAGGCAGAGCTCCTGGAGCCAGACTTTGGACTCTAAATTCTCTGCTTTTCCACCAACTGTTTGGGTAAATGTGGGCAAGTTTTATGCTTCAGCTTTCTAATCTATTAAATGGAGATAATAATAGCAAATGTTTCAGAATGCTGTTTCCAGGATTAAATGAATTCATATTGGTTATTAGTATTTATAATTAATACCTGAAATTATATTTGTATTCAGAAGTGTCTGTCATAGTAAATACTATGTAATTGCTAATCAATATAAAATTAATACTTTGTTTTTATGTTTGAAGATTTCTTTAGGAGATGAATTTTATTAGATTTAATCTTGCTTACAACAAATTAAAGCTGTGGAAAGAAACCATCAAGTGACAAAAATGAGGACAATATATATATGAAATCATAGCAAACAGATTCTCTGGCTCTCATATGCACTTCCATATTTTAAAGTATCAGTGAACCTCACAATGTTTTCTCATGTAAATCAAAAAGTCAAAAAAGTGAAAGGACGATGACAAAAAAAAACTAAGACAAATTTAGCAATTAAATGAAAAATCTTTCTGCCTCTTACAAATCTCCCAGGAGGAAGCTGATTTTCTAATCGATATACTGTTACTGAGTCTTTCCTGTCTCTTTAATTTTGTGATCATGGGGCAGTGAGGTAGACTTAATGTGCTGAGAGGGATTATAGTGGCTCTTAAAGCATTTTTAAAATGGTAGTGCTCAAAATTAGTCACATTAGGTAAGTAAGTCTTTCATAATTAATATAATACTTAAAGATTGTTGAGTTTCTACCAGGCTGAATACTTGTCTTGTAATCAACTCAATGTAATACACAAAAAGCATATCCTATCAGGCTGGTTTTGAAGGCAGTGTATACACATAATAACAGAGTTATTGTAGGAAGTGAGCTTTATTTTTGTTCCCCATAAACACAGCTGTGCTAAATATTTTTGTGTCACAGATTTTCTGTATTAAAATTTAGCTGTGTTGAGCTGGGTGTGATGGTTCATGCACATAATTTCAATGATCTTTGAGGTTGAGGCAGGAGGCAGCAAGTTCCAGCCCAGCCTGGGAAACTCAGAAACAGAGTAGCGTGGTGGTTTGTAACTTAATGGAAAGGCCCTGGATTGATTCACCAAATTATTGGCTGTTCTTGTAGAAAGTGGTACTACACGTTTGTGATTAATGCATTCTTGATTGTTTTAAAATACTTAAAATTTTTCCCTACTATCAATGTGGAAGTATTGAAAAGTGGTGACATGTCTAATCTAAGGCAGTTGCTACTACCAAACATGGGCTTAGCATTTCAAACTAAAACAAACAAATCTAAAACTAAAAAGTCAGCTTCTGAATCACACTAGAAACACTTAAATCTTCATAAGCTGTCTGAAATTAGTGGTGACTGTACTGGAGAACAGAACTTTAGAAGTATTTCTAACATAACAGAAAATATTATTTGATCAATTTAGTATATAGCATTTGAGATAAATACTATAGACAGTGATATTTATTTGAAAACTGAACAAAATATCAATGAGCAAGAAACATTCCAATTATTTAGAATTGGACAGAAACACTAAAAAAATTCTAAATATATATCCTTTTTATATTTTTTGAGGCATAGCACAAATAATTTAGGCTCAGATAGAGTAGTCATTGGCTATAAATTAATAGCAGCCTAATTTAACCAAGTAATTATGTTTTATTGCATAAATTTAGGAAAATTTACTTTCAACTATGAAAACAGTAAAGATGTCATAATTTAATTCCAAATACTATAAACTTCAACAGACTTTTAAAACTCTTCTAAGGTGTCTCATATTAACTTTATAGTAGATTGTAGTTCCCTGAAGAGCCAAAGATCATTTTCATAAAAACTCAGCTTTGGCACAAGAAGCATGTAACATATATTATTCACATATAGTAATTTGTAAAATTATATTTATTCAAATGTTATCAGAAGTATTTAATGATTCACAGAGACAATTAGATACTTTTGTTTTGGAAATATGCCAAGTATTGAATTATTCTTTAGGAAAAGATTTATAGATGATAAACTTGACCAAAAAATTAAATGTAATTTTTATTTAAATAACTCATTATCTAGTAAATATTTGGTAGAGATGCAAAAGAAAAGTTTCTTGCTTTTGAATGCTTTATAATTTTAATTGAATATGTGTGTCAAAGTTAGGGAAGCATATGAGGAATCACATACTAGTTGTCAAATGAGCATTGGTATAAGTGAGTCCGCAAAAATTTTAGTTGTCTAATAAATATATTTAAAAACATTTTAATAGCCATAGAAAAACAAAAATGTTATGATTAAAATGATATAGAACACTTCACTTAAAAGACACACACTGGACATGTCAAGCATTTATTGTGTTTTTGTTGTTCACTTTATATGTAATAAAACGGCTCTCAAGATTTATAGTTTTATTTTTAAATTTAATATGTAAAAAATACAGAAGTGAGAGCAAAAATACAACTAGGCATCTGTTATAAACTAAACTATTTTAAGAAGGAATTTTACTCAAGAAGTCCAATTTACAAGATACATTCGGAATTCCTTCTCTAGATCTAACATGTTTAAATCACACAAGATTTAGTGTAGCAAAAGAGAATACCTTGCATTATTACTATCAAAATAACTAGAACATTAGATGATAATTTTATTCAAATAAATACTATTGTTAATAAATTTAACATTTAAGTATTTGACATACCAAAGAGTTCTTCAAAAATCTAACCTTATATTTTCATGAAACAATGTATCAATTATTTTAATGTAGAAAAAATGCAAGATAAAATATAAGGTATATTTTGATTAGCTGTCTATTTTGAATAGTTGAATAGAAATTAATAGCAATACTCCTGTGAAACTTGTTATAATGGAAATAATCAGAAATCTTTCACTATACAAAAAATTTGTAAAGGTATCTTTCCTTCTTTGATATTTAGAAAATACTCCATTGATATTTAGGAAATGCCCTTTAATGATATTATTATTCAAAGAAAAGAAATTTATTTGACACAGTTGGCCATTCTGGTACATGAAAGAGATACTAAATAACATGCTACTCATAAGTACATTTAAATATGTTTTGAAAAATTCCCTGTATTGTGTAGGTAAGTTACTTTTTGAGGATACCTGATAAGCATAGAGTGTAAGTCAATTTCACTAAAAATGTAAGTTAGTTAAATCTAGTTGAACTAGTTGGCCATTGTGCATAGCCCTTAGCGTGGATTTAACATTTGTAAAAGTTCATAGACAAACCTTCAGAATATAGCTTCTCCAACCTATGCCAAAAGCAGGTTTACGTCAAACAAAAGTAGTAACTATAGAGATTCAGGCCTTAGAATCTGATTCCTTTCCTCTTATCTAACAATAATAATTTGGAATTTCATGATGGCACCAAAATAATTTCTATTGGAATAATATAATCCATGTGTTTGTGCTCTGCAATATGATAAAACTTCTGAGACATCAGAACTAAATGCAAATAATCTTTGTAACTTCTGCATAGTGCTTGGCATAAATGTACATGAAAATCTTGCTTGGTAAATAGTTACTGAATTAGAAAAGTACTGAAGAGAATGTTTTCACTTAATTACACACAAGTGTATTATAAATATGATAGATACTATATATATATATCCATATACTTTTTTCTTTAACTCTGATATATCATATAACACAGCAATAATATATAATTATCACAACAGAATCAGGAGTAATATACCTTATGCAATTTCAAGCTGCATCATTTTTCTGCAAGACTTTTAAAATTTTCATATACTAAAGTAAAATACTCAGAATTTTAGGTGTTCTCTTCAAAAAGTAACATGTGCATAAATTCCTGAAATAAGCAGTGAGTGACTCCTCTTAATTTTGTATCTTCTGAAACCAAAGAGCCTTAAATTAACAATGTATTAAAATTAGTGCTTATATGCTGAAATATATATATATATATACACACATATTTATATGCATTTATTATTGTCTTCAGTATGTCTCTAAATTTTATATTAACCAAAAAGGCTTAGGCAGTTTTGTTTCAACTACAAACCTAATATTTTAAGACCTGATGTTCTGATATGCCTGAGCATCAACATTCCTTGTATTTGTTTCTCCTACCTTGACCTCAGAGAATGCAAATCACTTCTATAAATGGATTAATTTACTCTTCTACCAAAAAAATATACTTAAGGTTTTCTCAGGCCTTGAAACATGCTGAGTATTAAACATTATAATCGTTCTTTTCTTTCTTCAAAGAAATTAATTGCAGGCTCAAGCTTTCTTTTCAGCATTTTATAAGCAGAAGTATGAATGCTGTTATTTCTACCGTAAATGAAACTGTAGATTAGATTGTGTCATATATAACTTTTACTTAATAAAAACTTTAATCATTTCTTAACTGAATCCGGATCACATATATCATGAATAATGGTCTCAGAGAATACAAAACAATTCTGAACAATATAGCTGTGACAAATGAGACATGAATGCTTTTTTGAATATTGATATGACGCAACAGACAGGTGCAGATAAATCTACATGAAAATTTGTCTGGTTCAATGACTGGCTTATAATTTTGAAACTGTCACATATCAGTAGATATAAACACTGGTAGAAAATAAAAAAGTAGCATATTTCTGTAAAATGCAGTTGCTTCTGGCTTGTATGAGATAACCATGCAATCTTCATGAAACATTCTTATTCATCCAAGGTAATTAATCATTAACTCTTTCCCCATGGGAAGACAATTGTGTACCTAAAAAGAGTTTAACAAATATGTTAGCATAACACACTAATGCTCAAATAGTTACAGCAATTCCTTTTGCAATTATGTTTTGAAAATACAGTATGTCAAATTCACATTATCTTGTTATAGTCAAAGTGATGATTATTATATTCCAATTCACCTTTTGAGATGAGTTTTATTAAACAGGTCTTTGCATTCAGATATATAATACATACAATTCAAACATCTCTAAACTTTTTCTATAAAGTGTGTTTCTATAAAGAAAATTTTTGTAATCATTTTTTCTTTAAAACCCTACCATATGACTACCAACTAGCTATCCAGGTAAGACATAATATGACAAGCTTGACAATGGCTTATGTAAAAAATATTGTGAATAATAAAAAAAACTGTAGTTGTAATAGATGGAGAGAAATTCAGTTTCATCCAATTGTTACTATTACTTTGAAGTACGTGTTTATATTTCAGATATGGTACTATGGTTTGCAAATAATAATGAGTTTTGGAAATGTACTTAAAGTTATTTTTTTCTTCTTCTTTTGTTTCTTTCCGTGTCTTCTGTTGTAATTTTCTTTTAGTCTAATTTGAAGGAAAGTTTCTTGGTGTTCTGTATTCATACTGTTTAAAACTTAATACTCAAGCAAAAAAACAAATCTTCATTTAAAGTTTTCACGTTAAAATATTTTGTTAGATATTATTTTAGTTATTCTACATTAAAAATCTCCTGGTATTAATCTAAAAAGGCAAAGTTCAGAAATCTTTTAATGCAGTTTACAATCCTAAAACACCAGTCTCATGCATTCCTTAAACCTAACAGAAAGTAGTGTGTTTGGGACTGTCTTCTTGGACAGAATGTTGATTTTGTTAGGTTGTTAAAAAACCTCTAGAATTACTTACTGAAAGTCAGCATTTAAAAATAAAAATTTAATTTAAAAAGCCAAGGAAATATATTCTTTTGGCACTATATAAAATATTTTAAATCACACATCAGTATAATGAATCATTAAACATTTCTATTTTTATATGTAATGACTTACAGCATACTGGTTCATAACATAGATTTCTATTTTGCACCTAAGTTTGTAAACTGTAAATTAATTTTGTAAAAGCCCATGTGGTCAGTTAGTATCAGTAACAGTTGTACAATGAATGAGTAGTAAAATCAGATTTCACTTTTTAAAGTACCCATATGTAGATTTCTTACTGGGTGATCTTTTCAGAAGCCACTTGCATACATTCAAGCTGCAATGGACCCCATCAAAGAGAAGCTGAACTTACTCATCACGATTGGGAAGGTACAGTCACCAATCACAAACCTTCAGATCCTGAAATCACTTGGATTTCACATTTCCCTTCACGGAACTGTATTTTAGATAGGGAGCAGCTCTTGCTCATCTCCTTACTTTCATTCCAACTGTTTATAAGATATTAACTGAAACTCCTTTAAGGTATGTGACAAACATCACAGTGCTAAAAAACATCTTATAAGAGGGTCCTTTCATTTCCAGAATTGTCTTAAGACTTCAAAAGCTGACCCCTAGCTCCTTCACGGCCTGCTTTCCCGTCTCCTGCCACTGTGCATTTCCCTCCCCGTACCATACCCTCTGCCCACTTGGGCAATTATCACCTCCCCTTTATAATCCCTCTGCTTTCTCTGTTTTCTTCACTTTTTTCTTTCAACTGTCATCAGCATTCCTGCAAACCTGCGCTCTGAGGCAAGCCTTTTGACCTATTCTTATTGTGACAGTCGTGCCCCCTCAAAAAGAAAGTGGTGAGGATAATGAAGAGCATATGCATTACACAAGTTTCCGCAACCCTAATACGTTTTCAGGCGCGCCCTTAACAAACACTGAAGTATTACTGCTCCGCCCCCGCCTCCCCCTCCCTTTCGCCTCCTCCACCGCCGAGTAGTGGAGGAATTTTGTTGTCCACTAACCCCCTCTAGCGCTGAACAGACAGCTTCCGAGCCGCTGCCACCAAGCGGGAGAGCGCCAGGCGTGGCCGAGCGGAGCAGCTACTCCAGCCCTTCCCTCCCGGCAGTGGGGCGAGAGCGTGGGGCCTGCAGACCCCGACGGCCCTCTCCAGCAGCGCGCCTAGAGCTCTGGACTTGGTGTGGGTGGTTCCAAAGAGTCGCCCTCGCGGCGGTTTGGAGAAACAAAGGTGGGGGAGGAGCGGGGACCGAAGGGCGCGTCGCGCGCGGGGAGAGCGATCAGCTCGCCGCGCCTCGGGCGCTGCTGTGAACGTGGCCACGCATCGCGCGCGCTCAGCCCTCGGGCAGGTCCGAGCGCGCAGCCTGACGCCGCCACGCCTGGGGCGCGCGAGAACCCCAGAATCCCATCACCCTGGGGCGACGATGCTCGTGACCTCCACGGCGAAGTCGCCGCCGCGCTGTGACGCGAAGACCTCGGCAGGCCCGGGTACTAGGTTCCCGCCCGGGTCAAGCCTGATGTGACTCCCCTTTGCTGCTCCCCCCTTCCCTCGCCCCTTCGCTTCCCAAGGACTCAAAAGCAGCGGAGGCGGCCACAGGGCGAGTGTCTCGCCTTGCTGAGCAAGTTTGGGCGACTGGTGCTGAGCAGCGGCCGGGCTGACCACCTTCGCCACCAAGCTCTGCCGGTGACCGGGAGCGGTGGCCCACAACACTCACCCCCTCCAGCGGCGGAAGTGTGGGGAAGTAAGCAGGAGGCAGGGTCAGGAGCTGACTCCTCTTAAAACTGTCAGCGCTGCAGCCGCAAAATGGGGGTTAAGTGCTTGAGGGACTAAGCGGGGCCTCGGAGACGCCGGGGGAGCGGGGGAGCGGCTCGCACTGCCCGGGCGCAGCCTAGTTGGAGCTGCCGCCTTGCGAGCCGCTGCCGACGCCGCTCAGGCGCTCAGCTCGCAGCTCGCTCGGACCCCTCGCCGCCCCAGCCCCCGCCCTGCTCCCCTCGCAGCAGCCGGAGGAAAGTTCTCGCGGCTCCCGCGCCTCTGCTCAGCTGTCGCGCGGCGCCTGCTCCGCACAGCCCGCCTCAGTCCGGAGAGGCGCTCGGGCCTCTCGGTCTGCCCCAACCACCCGGTCGTCCCCCCGCCCCCACCCCCACCCCCGCCGCGAGTCGTCCTCCCCCTTCCCCTCGCTCCCCGCCCCCAAACCACAGCCCGAGCTCGCTAAGGCGCGCGCGCTCTCCCGGACCCAAGTGAATAGTCCTCGCGCGGGTGGGACAAGGCGGTGAATGCGTTTCCCCTCGCCTCCAGCCGCTAGGAGGTCCCCGGCGCCGCAGGCAGCTTCAGCGTCCGAAGCAGCTGCGACTGCACCTGGGCAGCCTGGACCCTCGTGCCCTGCTTCCGGGGCCTCGCGCGGTGGGCGCCC